>VWZK01009556.1:65741-84232 GCA_013396935.1 Baryphthengus martii | reverse complement strand
CTGAGTAGGCCTTCCAGCGAATACCTGGGTAGTTAAAATCCTCCATGAGAACTGGAGCCTGTGATTGCGAGGCTGCAGTTAGCTGCCTGTAGAAGACCTCATCAACTTCCTCATCCTGATCAGGTGGCCTGTCATAAACACCCACAACCGTATCACCCCTGCTAGCCTGCCCCTTAATTCACACCCACAAACTCTCAACTCGCCCCTCACCCACTCTGGACGGTGAAATCATCTCAAAAAACCCCCAGTAAACTTTAATGACCTTCAGCTCAAACACATAGTAAATTAAATGTTCTATGCTGAATAAAATATCCTGCTTTCTCTAAATCCCTCTTTGTGTCGGCACTGGAAACCTCCCTCGTTAAGGAACCAAATACGAGCACACGAAATTCAAAATGCTGAGAATAAGATATAAATTTTGAAGGACATTTTATGGAGCAGTTCTGAAGTCAATTACTAATAAAGATTGACGTTTGAATATGGGAACCCCCTCTAAAGCAGGGAATACGATATAAAAGCTGTTTAGTGATCAAACTAAATATTAGTGGAAGCACTTAAAGTTTACCAAAATACTTCTTTTTCTTTAGTACTTGTGAAAACATGCTGGCTTAAGCTGTAGATTTTGTTTAGGTTTTCTAACTTCAGGAATACTCCATAATTTAGACTTAATGCATACTTAGAGATCAGAAAATCACTTATCACAGTCAAAAAAAGTGCACGCTAGAGAAGCTCAGCTATTCCAAAAGAAAGACACAGAATAGTAGATCAATCTAACACTAACTTGTATTTCTCTTTCCAATTTTCTTGTCAGTGACTTATCACTTTGTGCTGCAATTTTATGCTCTTTCTGCTGTCAATCACATTCGCTGATGTGAATCCAGACTAAGTCTACAGGCTTCAATGGCATCACTCTGTATTTACAATAGTATATCTGAGATCAAAATTCTGCACTATTTTAACATGCCTTCCTCCCAGTGAAGCCTTTCTTCTCTGCAGATGAAGTTCCCAGAGTGCATTTTCTCTAGGCTGATGCTTATGGTGTATAAATAATTTGGCAGGTGCATTGTATTAATATAAATGATCTGTCACAGTAGTGATTTCCTTGCAGCCCAAGTGATGTGTACAGGAACAGACGAAGTGGCAACTGTGCTTATTTAACTCTTCCTGCTAGGGCTGCATTAAGTAGGGCTACTTTGATTTGCAGCTTGTGGGCATTCTAATCCTTTCTTCGTGCTCTTTGGATGTGTTTTGTTTCTTTCATAAACTAAATGACCCTTTTCTGCAGGCTAATATGAAGGCCTCAAGGATTTACTTCTTATCGCATCTTTTCCTTAAGAAACCGTGTTGGCACAACAGGTTGAAATGAAGGCTGAAAAGAAAGAGAAAATACAAGGCTGTGACAATGAGACATGAAACTT
Organism: Baryphthengus martii; assembly: GCA_013396935.1. Taxonomy (NCBI): domain Eukaryota; kingdom Metazoa; phylum Chordata; class Aves; order Coraciiformes; family Momotidae; genus Baryphthengus; species Baryphthengus martii. The sequence goes on along the minus strand of VWZK01009556.1, from coordinate 82,814 downwards.
ACTTAATCTGATGCAACAAACGTACTAACTGCTTTGAATAAAATTGTAACTGCATAATTATTGCTCTGTTACATGAGCCAACAAAGTACAGTGTTGTCATTACATTTGCCATAGTAGTATCTATCTACACGGTGGATGTAGAGACTGTCCCCACCACACAACATGGGCCTTGAGGCCAAATTCATTGTCACTCCACCTTGAGGGATAGTTTGAGGGGTGGTTTCAAAACCATTGGGTCACGATCAGCACTATTCTGCTTATCTAGCAATATGGTAGCAATATGCTGTACGTTCCTGTACTCTTCAGTATCTTTCTAAAAGACTCTACGCAGATTACTTAAGTGCCCCTGCTGGTGTAATGCTACTTGTATGCAGCAGAAGATTTTAATCTTCCTAATTCTGTCAGTTCCTCCATTGCTGGTTTTTAGAGGGCAGAACTGATGCAAAAAAAAAATAAAAAAAAAATCTCTATAACTTGAACAAAGTCATACAGAAACCTGTGGCAGAAAATAGAATGGAAATACTTTGATAATTATGGTTGCATAGTTATAAGTAATTCAATTCTAGTTCATGTAAGTGTAAATATTGAAACTGGATAAATTATTCACAGCAAGCATGGTATTCTGAATGTTTAACTCCTCTTATACATAGTTAATTTTCAGATGGTTATAAATATGCTTATTTTTCCAAAATAAGCAACAGTCTCATAGATATTTGCTGAGATTATTTTTAGTATTCATCATTCAGCAGTTATCTGCAACCTGAATTTCTCTGATGGTGTCACTGGTTTGATGATTTTGAATCTTCTCAGTATTTTCAAGACTGTTATAGAATCGTTTTTATTTAAGCACAAACATGACCACAGATACTTATGAGAATTGAGAACTTTTTTTGTCATTTCATTGACATTATTGAAAAAGAAGACTTGAATACACTGTCATGGAAAAAGAAAATACCCAGTGTCATCATAGCCAAATAATGAATTTTACTCAAATAATCACAACTATTTTTTCTCTAAAATTCACTGTCTGGTATCTGGAATGCGTATATACTTTCCAATATTTTGCTACTGTCTCTGACAAAAATACAGTTAATTAGGCATGCTGAAAGGAGAACGTTAGCTACTTTAATATGCATTGCTTCTGTCACAGAACATTCAAATAGTGGTGGTGAATCAATTTGAAAACTCCAAGTAGGCCGGTTAATATAAATTAAATTAAAAGCCCAAGGCTGCTTGATATGCACTTTTTCAGATGTTGGCTGAAATCCTACTTAAAAAGTCCCTGCCAGACTCAGCCACAGTTTTAAAATTATCAGATTTCAACAAACTCCTATTTAACCATCATGAACATTTCTGTACTTGCTTTCACATCATTACTGATTACCGAGATGTCTATGTACAAACAGAAGCTGTCCCTTCTATTAGCGTGTCTCTGATCCATTCACTGAGAAAGCATTCGTGTGCTATAAGATAATATTCATTTTTGTAAAACTGGTAGAAACACAGTGAAAGACAATTCCCCCTCTGTAACCTTTGTTGACTGGCATCTATCCTCTCATCCTCAGACAATAGGAACTGTGGCTGGGGGCTTTAGCTTCCTGGTGAAGAGGAAATATAATGACAGGTTCTCTACTAGCTTTCAATCCTGCTTCTGTAGGATCCTCCCCAAACAAGGAGAGTTTCAAAATCAGAGGAAAGCGTGATGGCACTTTTAAGCTTTTCCTTAGAGTAGAGATATTTAAGATTCTTATAGATCTTCTTCTTATTATTATTTTCTCTGTTGCTGTTTGATTTTTTTGTTTAATTTCCAGTTTTTGCCTGATTCTGGTGTATTTTCACATGGAAGTTTAAACCCACTTCTGAAAGTCACCATTCAACTGCACCTCATTTCATATACCATCACAGCATACCTGTATCATTTTCAGAGCATCACCAAACCCATTACAGAAAAATAGGTTGAGAGGACCTTAAGAGTTCCTTTTTGCTCAGAATGGGATTAGACGAACCTGTGACATCCTTGACAAAAATGCATCAAACCTTTTTGTGTGCATGGAGACGTCAAACTTTACAAGAGGCAATCTATTCTGAATAGATCTCTATTCTTACTAAAGAGTGTTTTGGGTATCTAACCTGAACTTTTCTTCTTGCAATTGTCCCATCCACATGTCTGGAAAAAAACCATTGTATTCCTTTTCAAACAGCCTTTTGCATACTTTGTGCTTCTTACCATTTTTCACTTTATCTTCTCAGGCCCTGTTCTTTTAGCCTTTCCCTACAGGTTTCCTAGACCTCTCACCATTTTTGTTGCCCTATCTTGGGCTCTCTTTCCCTCTGGATTCTTCCTGAAGTGCAATGCTTGCACAGGGCACTACTATCCTGCTGAGGCAAATCTAGTACCAGGCAGAGCATGACAGGCTGTGTCCTGATATCTACACCCCAGGCTGAAGGGTGTTTTTATACAATGGCATTGCATGATGGACTCATATTCAGCTTGTGATTAAATAAAACTACAGACTATTTTCTACAGAATTGCTACTAGACACATTGTTCCTCCTCCAGGTTCTGTGAAATTTATTAATTTATTAAGTGTGACGTATTCCACTTGTCCCTGGGAAATCAAATCTCATCTTTTCAATCCTTTTCTCCACCTTATCAAGATAAATCTTCCGTGTACTGACAATCCATGTTAGTTCCTTCTGTGTACTGAATGTCCTCCTTAGCTCACACTCTACAAACAGGCGCTCCTTTCACTGAACAGGACTCGATCCACTGCAGAGCTCTGACAAGTCCAATTCAGCACATCCTTCCCCTTTAACTGTGAAACATGGATGCTGCTGTGCATCCCACTAATATTGTCTAGTCCAACTTTACCTATCCCTTTTATGAGAATGTCCTCTGGGATATGCTGGATAAGATTTACAACATCTGAATCTACTACTTCTCCCCTATTCGCAAAGCTTCTAGGCCAGTAAGAATATTAAAGGAAATGAGGCTGGTCTGACACAACTTATTTCTGACAGCTCCATTTTTGCTACAACTCATCGCCATGTTATCCCCAGATGTGAAAGTGTGTGAATGATAAATAATGCAATGCTGTCAGTTACTTGACATATTTAAGAAAACCAGTTACAGCTTGAACTGGTCAAGTATTTTTGTGGTTCTTAGACTATAAATACTTACGGAATATTTTTTATTGTAAAAATGTTTCATTTTATAATGAAAACTTGTAGAAAAGCAGAAGTTTAACCTAAATTATTTACCTTTCTTGTCTCTTATCCTCCACTTCTCCCCTTCCTTTCTCTCTCAGATGAAGAGATATGGAAAAAGGAAGCAAAAATATAAATATTATCAAAAATGAAAACTAAATCAAGTTTATTGTTTCATTTCTGGGAACTCTGAGTATACTGGGGAGCAGCATTGGTTTTTTTGCAGTGTATAATATTGGAATGAACTATCCTTTGCTCATGCACTAATGACTTCTTTTACTTATTAGTAAGAATAATTAGAATATCTGCTAAAGTTCTCTGTCATTTACATATTTAAGAAAACATTTTTGTAGTAGAAATAGTCCTTACTCAGAATTGTAAACCAGAAATAGTAATCCATAGTAATATGTGTGTCTAGATCTCATTCAAAACAAAAGACAAAATTACCCTCTACCTGTCTCATCTTTCCGTTATAAAAACGGTATGATATTTACATGAGCAAACGTTGAAACATGAGGCTGTCAGTGCAATCTCAATTTGGCCCTTGTGAATATGTTTTTAACACTGTCTTTAATTATATGATTGTATTTTTTCCCTCGCATGAAAATCATGTTTCATTCTGTACAGAATGAATAGTATTCTTCTGTTTTCACAACCTTGGATTGTTCTTCATCCCATTCTTGAATTGTCTTAATCCTTTTTTTTTAAAATCTCATCCAAGACCATTCTGTGACTCAAACAGCTTCTTGTAAACAGCTATTTTATCCATGGACCAAACGAAGGATTTTTCTGTCTCCTGCCCACTCCATCAGTCTGCTAAATACTACAGTTTAAAACCCTCACTAATGTGGCTGAACAAATATGGGAAATACCACTATCTAGCCTCAAAGCGTCTTACTACAGTACAAATACTAGTAGAAAACATGTTTTTCTGCTTTTTATTTTCCCCACACAGAGAAAATAATAATGCAGTAAGGGCAACAGTGTCTGACCTCTGCTCAACACACTGGAATCTCCTGTATTTCTTTCCACTGCAGGTGATTTCCAAGCTGCTGTTTCTTAACGGGGCGCGACGACAACCCACTGCACAGCAGAGCTCATCCAACCGGTGCATACAGACTACAGTATTTTTGAAGCAACTATTTCTCAGGATTTCAATTAATTAGGCAACTCCAAAATAAAACCAAATTCCTTTTGCCTGTGAAGGCTTAATAACAAAGCCGAAGACATTAAGTGGGTGGGACACAAATACATCTGTGCCTTGTTACTAGCCTAAGAACAGCTGTGTCATGTAATGGAGAAAATAAAAAGTTCTAGGTTAATAGAGCAGCTTTCTGTCCAAGCTGGCTTGCGTTCATGGTAAGAGACTTTTTCTTTGAGTGTATTTAGTTTCTAGATTGACTGAGGTAGCGGTCGTGATGAGTATGCTTGTTTATCTGAAAAATAAGTCTTCGAAAGCAGAGAGGAATTTTAGTGTCCTTTTGTTTTGGGAGGGTAGCTACTGAAAAGACTATGTAATGAATAATCATTTTTGTGAGTTACAGGTAGAAAGGCCTCTTAAAGCTAATGCTAGCTATTTTGTGCATGTTTAAAAAAAACAGAATATTATTAATCAAGCATGACACTAAGGTGTGAATCTAGAAATGAATCCATCTCATTTTATCTTCAAAGTAGCTTGTCTGTATTTTTGCTTCATAATCTGAAGCCAGGTTTCTAGTGATGAGAAAAAATTCTGACACTTTCCTGCACTTCTTTTTGGTGGTATTAGCTTCCAATTTTACTACTTTTATACACTGCTTCTACTTCATTGCTTCCTGCTCAATTAAAGACTGCAAGCACTTACATAAGGCATTCCTGTACACTCAGCGCACAGCACCTTGAATTAAGGCAATACAGACACTAAGCATACACAGCACGGCGTCCCCGTGGTCTTGCTTGCGTTGCATCGGCCACCAAACGCTTGTTGTAATAATTAGTGGAGATAGGAGAAAAAGTGTATGCTCTTTTTTGTTGAAGGGGAAGAAAGCACTGATCTCTGAAAACTAGACGATGCAGAGTTTTCATGTTGAAGAGCCTGAGGCTTACAGGGAAGGCCTGAGCACCCTTAACTCTGCTATACCAGGCTGGTGGCTGCAGGATCTTTGCAGAGTTTTGGGAGCCAGGTTGTTAGAGGTGGTGTCTAATACAATGCCTAGATAGTTGGCTTCTCTCCTCTGTTATCAGGCTGTTTGAGGAATCAAGCTCTGGCCATTCTGTTAAGATATGTCAGACTCAAAACTTTCCCTGTTTGTGAATACAAGTTTATATATGATAGCTTTGATTCTGAAATAATTGTATGACTGTGGGACCTAGATAATAAAAAATAAGTTTGTCTTTATCCAGATCTATCCGTGCAATGTCTGAAGAGTATTATCTTCATGTATTATTACTGTGCATAAAACCTCCCTCTTTTTATAATATTGAAAATGCTTTGTTATCCAACTTTAGCCTCATAATGTTATGTTAAGATATTTTGCTGATGGGAATCACAGTATTTTAAAACTTTTTGAAACACATGTGTATTCCCAAGTCTACAAAGTATTTACAGATAAATGCAAAAAAGATAATTATGTTCAGAAGTTATTATTTCTGTAAGCTGCCTTCTTTCTTAGTCATCGAATTAAATGTTCCTTCATATAGACTCAAAACACTGCCTCGTGTGTGTGTGAAATTGAATGTGAGTGCTTATTATTACTGTGTTCATTGCATTATCCTTTGTTATGGTGGTCCTTGGTATGAAAATGGCACGTTGAAGACCTAAGTACAGCTGCTTTTTTAACCACTTTTGCCACTCACAAATTAATTGTGAAGCCTTTCTTGAAAGATCTGGTTTCTCAGCGGTTTAAATGATAATATTTTTCATGAGTTATGTTTTGTGTTTTTTCAGAAAATCTGAAATGGACAAACATTGCCTTTTGTTAGAAGATGCAAAAAAAAACGTTTTTTTTTATCGACTCAGTTTCCAAGGTAAATTTTAATTTCCCCGGAGAGCGCAATTATATTGATTAGCTGTGAAACTGGTAAAATGGTGATGGATCTGTGACATCCACTGAAAGAGTTCAGAACATTGCGCTGCAGATGTTCTTTATGAAATCTGGCGTATTTTCTTTTTTTTTTTTTTCCTGTGGAGATGCAACAATTTCTCTTTAGCCTAAAAAGAGATTAAGACTGGTTTTCTGATGAAAACCCTGAACAGGAGGCCTCACTATGACTGCCAAGGAGCTTGGCTGACTTACTGAGGATCAATCAGCTGTATTATTTTTTTATAATACCTAACTCAGACAGTCAGAATATCTCAAATGAACACAAGTAATGGACAAGGAATCTGTCCTTCAGCTTCCCCTCTGCTTCTCATTTGCAAAGTGGTGATAATAATTCTCTACTTTATAGGTTTTTGATGTAAATGTATACACAAGTATTTATGTCCCCATCTGCCTGGGCACGTGCAGATGTTCCTGTGTACATGTGCCACATTTTTCCTCTGAAGCATACTCTCATGAGGTAGCTACAGCTGAACTTTAACAAGTCCATAACCAAGATGAGCTTTTCTGGACATTTCTGCGCTTAAATTTTTTTGTAGCAGTACAGCTTCAGAAATACAGATAAAGCTAAACAAAATGCAGCCATTTGGGAAACTTCCACTGCAAAGAGTAGGTGGCACTTGTACCAGCTCCCTTTGCATTGAAGGCCTGGTTTGCATCAATTAACAAGAGAGTAATATCAGTTTAGTGCAAAAGTAGCAAACAAACAAGCCGGTGGTTACTATAGAGATGTTCTTCTTGAGTCAGACTGTATCTTAGGCAAACCTAATTAATGCTCAGTATGGAGTAGGTATTTATTCTGTTTAGTTTCTTGTCATTTCATGGTGAAGGCTCAATATGGCTTGGTTTAACTGAGTATGGTTGGCATTTATTTAATGGAGCGTAACTTGACTGGAATCCTGCCTCATCAAGGTGGCAGAAATATACTATCAAACTTTATTGACTGGTGAAATAATGGGTCAGAAGCTGAGTGTGTGCAAATGAGCACAGCTGGCTTGGGAGTCAGCAAAGCGCCATCAGTTTGTGCCAGCTATCTTGTTTCAGTGGCTGAGAACTCTTAATGTGATAGCTAGAAAATGTAAACAAACCCTATCTTTGTTCTTGATCTTGTGAAGATTGCAAATTCATCTGGTTTAGAGTTTTACAATCTTATACAAACTCAGTCTACTTTCAAGTTGGAAAATAAAGTGGCCATTCAAATGTTGCTGTTCAGTGGTTTCCATGGGCAGTTGCATATGAAATAATTCATGTGCATTCCCTTAGGTCTTTGGTTTGGGTTGTTTTGGTTTTGTTTGGTTTGTTTGTTGGTTTGGGTTTTTTTTTTTTTTGCAAAAAGAATACCTTTGCTCTTTCCTCCAAGTATGCACTTTATTTTTACTTCTTAACAATGGTTGTTCACCAAGATATGGTCTCAGTATTTTCTTTGATCGTCTTACTCAGTTTTCTTAACTTTTTTCCACCATGTTCACAGTGATGAGCCTTAGATGCTCAGAATATTTTCTGAAATTGTGGATCTGAAGTGGTTGTCAAAGTTAACATATTAAATCTATGCAGAGATGGAACAACACAGAAATTCGTAGCTGTATTTTGCATAGCATCTGGGGTGATGGCGAATGAAAAAAATGTGAGTCTGTCTCCATTTAAGGCTCAGGGCAAGCCCCACAGAGCAGAATTCCTGTGAGCCCTCTCTCCTCCCTCTTCCCTTCTAGCATAGGATAAAAAAAGTAGTGAGGAAGAAAATGCCTCACATAAAATTTGAAGTTAAGACTACAAACTAAATTTAATAAATAACAGAGATAAACAGGGAAGAGGAATATGAAGGGAAGAGGGATATGCAACTCTATACCAAAGGCACTCTGGGATTCTATAGAGCATGTGGAGTCAGGCCTGGCTGCGCTTGGGGGCTATCTCAGCTGCAGCAGCAGCAGAGCCCAAGGAAGGAAGAAGGGGGACCTTCCTGTCCCTTTTATAGAATGTGGCAGGGAAGGGGAGGGCATACCAGCTACCCTCTGACCCCTCAGCGGCCTAGAGTTATCACCTGTGTGTCCCCCCTCCCCCTCAATCTGTTAACTCTTAAACCACAACAGAGTCAAATTGGAAAAGAAAAAAATGTGTAATGTTTGCAAAAACCTAAAAGTCAAATTTACCAAGTGAAAAACACACACTTCATCAAAATAGTATAGATTTTTCAAGAAGAGTTTTCATTTAAATAAATATCTTCATTGAGTTGTTTCATTTTCAAGACCAATCTTTTTCTATTGGAATAACAGGAAATTCCCTTTCAGTCAACGTCATATGGAATCATGTTGCTAATTGCTTATGAAGATTCTTAGCCATTAGTAAAAGAAAAAAATGGTCTTCAAATTTTAATTTTTTGTTCTAAAAACATCATACCAATTTTATTCCTCTGGTTATTTCACTGATTCATTAGAATAGCTTCTTGGTAGAATTTGCCTCATTTTACTTACGGTTTGTGGCATGTTAAAAAAAAAATAAGACTCTGTTAAAAGCAACCACATTAGGCAGCAGTACTTATTTCTTTTTTACTAATAGAAACTGACAGGATAGCAATTGCCCTGAAATGCCTTTTCTTAACCATATTTTGTATAAGAAATTCTCTACAAATCCAGGCTGATGCAAAGATCCCTGAGCTTTTAAAATCTTGTGGTAAGCTTCAAGGGTAAACTTTGACCTTCTAGATGATCTACTGCTTAATACTTTGACCCTTTTAAAATTCAGTTAACATATCCATTTTTTTTCTTTTATATCTGGTTCATGTCAATGTAAGAATTCAAAGTCGAACACTAGAAATGCAAATAATTATTTATGAAAGCTTCCTTGGAAGATTTATCACTTAGAGACATTTTTCAAAAGTAGTTTAATGACAAATTCAAAGAACTCTATAATTTAGAAAAACAAATATTAGCAATTTCAGAACAATACTTAACAAGTGATCATTTTCAGTTCTTGAGAAGTGCTTTCCACAGCTGAAATGATTTAGTTTCTGTTGTGGCCTATGAACTCCTGCCAGTTTAATCACTGTCAGGGACAAAACCTGATAGGAACTTCTCTCCCTTGTCTTGACCTATCGGGACAACATTGTGTGGCTGACAGACTTGTTTTTCATACTTGTTCTAATGCAGCTCCAAGCATATTGAAGTCAAAATATAGACCATAATACATGTTCCGCATTCCTTGTTAAATTAGTTTTTAAAAGGAACAGTGTAATGGCTTAAACGATTTTTCTTCCGTAAAGTATGAACTGATCCCAACACCCATTTAGAAACTTGAAAAAGCTCTGTATTTGCAAAATAGCATCCAAACATGCACCGTGTTCTGGAGAGAACTTAGCTCTTTTTGTCAGCAACTGACATCAACTTAGAGTATTAGGCTTTACAGAAGCCTTACTTATTGTGACAAATCAAAGTGCTGCCAGGGTGCTCATCTGCCATGGAATTAATTTTTCATGTCATCTGTTGTGTGAACAGGAAATGAAAAAATCTTCCTTTAGTTATCGATCTGACTTGTATGTGGAAGAAAATGTATGCACTATGCTCTACAAGAGAAATTTACTTGCAGAGATGTACAGTGCTGTGCATATGCAGATGTATGCACAGGGTGAACTCAGAGTATTGCATTTTCCACAGTTGACATCAGAGCACTGGAGACTGGCAAGAAAATAGTTTCAAAGCTGGATTTCAGATTTTATTATACAAAAGTATATATATATATCTTTCAGGGAAAAACACAAATAGTTTACATATAAAAATAAGACCATTATGGTCCCCTTTCCTATTAGGTAGAGTGATCTGTAGATTTTTTTCAGTACAGACAAGGTCTGGATGGCATCTGTTGTCATCTCTTTAGTTATTAAGAGCTTGATATGTGTCTGATACCCTCACATTGCTCTCAAATTGTTTGAGTTAAGGTAAGACATAGAGACTAAGATTAAATGTTGAAAATATCTTTGAATATTTATATATTATCTTAATTAATTAACCTATAACCACAGAAAACTATTTGAAATGTCGGAACAGGGATCTTATTTTGCTTAAACCATAACGTGCAGGTTCAAAGTTGACAATTCAATGATGTTTTACGGTTGTTCTACAAGCCTGCTAGTCACTGACCTGTAAGACACAAAAGAAAAAAAAAACAAACACGATAAAACAGTAAGAAGTCTGCCACCAATTTCATGGTATGTACCCCATGGATGTACTTTGTATGCTAATTAGAACCAAGTGGATGTGAACGCTTCATTGAGTGCCTTCTAAATAAGAAGCAAGGAGACCAGAGAATCCTGTTTGGCTCAAATATGTTAATCTTGCACACCCTAAACTAATATGGTACTGTACCTTTGCTGTTATGATTTTTACAAATACAAAATGAATGATCCCACTGCACTGACAAAAGTGTTGCAGGATTGAAGCTGCATACATTATGCATAAAAGCATCACTTGCGTTCACTATTTGATTACTATCAAGCAAACTTGCTGTCGCTTTACAAAAGCAAGAAACCAGCTATTCTTCAATATAGCTTCTCAAGTGAGACATCTAAAATATAACAAGTGCTCTTAGAGGGGGAAAAATACTAAAATTACAAAAGCACTAAAAAAAAAAAATAAAGTATTCTTTAACAGTGCAAATAAGTGCAATTTGCTATGATGACTATAATTAGCTTCTCATGACATTCTGTAGCTTACCTCATAAATTGGTCTATAAAGGCTTTAAAACTTGAATTTTCCTAGAACTTTCTTAGATTATGTACTATTCCTTCAGAGACACTGTTTCAGTCTCCCAGATCCATAATGACTAAATTGCCTGCAGTGTTTTCGGAGAGCTAGCAGCATATCGTGACAGTTGTAGTTCATAGTTTTGATGTATTTTCCCTATATTGGACTTGACCTTATCTTCATGTGTCATGTGGCCATTGGCTAAGTTGAGTTGCTGATCACAACCTTTTTATCATACAAATGTCACTGCTTTTTCAAGAGGAAATGTTGCATGAACACCAGTCTAACAGGTTCACCTTTGAACTAAAGTAGACATAGATAGCGTAGACCTATTGCGATATAAGACAAAAGTTTCTTACCATACTGGATACCTCAACCAAACCAACAACCATCTATGACAGTTTGGAAGAAATATTTCCTGCAGAGATAATTGTGAGAGTCTAAAGACAGGTTAAAAAAAAAATCAAGTACCATCCAATTTCAGTTTTGACACAAAGTAATACACGCATTTCCTTTCCCCAGGGTTATAGAATCTCTAATACTTAGGGTTAAAAGCTATATAATACCAAAACAGTGAGATCATACTTGCGTGAAGATGATAAACTTTCACTGAGTTCGTGAATACTGATGCAGTGACATTTCCCCCTCAGTTTGAACTGCTTTTTCATCTTGCAGTTTTCAGTCTTGTTTTGGCATTGCAACAACACTTCTCATAGATATTCATGAGCTGCACCGGTGCCAGGCTCCTGAAGCAATACACTTGACAGACCCTGGGTTCAAAGAGACGCAGTCTCTTTAAATCTGAACTAAAGTTAGCGAATGGTTGTGTGTACCAATGTTGATAAGGCATTCTGTTCCCAAAACTTGTGCAGAAACTACTGTATAATTTCACAATTCTCATGTGCTTAAAGAGAAAATACAGTCTGCTTGCACTTTTCATGCTCCCGTGTGCAAAAAGTCCTCCTTGCCAAATGTGCCTGCTCTGTGCCCTGTGTTGCTCTGACCTTTACAGATTTATGAATGTGTCAGACATATGTAATTCAAGGACTACTGATGGAAATAATATCTTAATAGAATCAGACAAGTATTGAGGAAAATAAAACAACACTCCCTTCAATTGAGACAGATCATTTGAGTTTATTTCAAACCTGAGAAAGGAATTGTTTGTCCAAAATCATGTTTGCTTTTTACCAGCCTGACAGTTGTTCTAATAAATGCTGCCTATTCTATTCTGTCCTTCAATCACCAGTAGCTACAACCCTACAACTGTATAATGTACCAGTACAACAACATATTGATGAGAAGACATGCCTATTTTTGAATTAGACTGAAGGCCTGGCATGCTTTGGCAGTTCTGTTCCTGTTTTTAGTCCATGATAAATTTCAAACCGCAATGAAATGGATAGCAGTCAAAACTTTAACTTCACTAGGATTTCTCACCTCCATGTCTCTGAATACAATTTGCAACAAAATAGACTAAGATTATCTTGTTGCTTACTGATAATTTTTTTTCTTGAAGGCAGTGATTTTGGTTATTACTTAATGTCTAAATTGCCTTTAGTATTCTAAGCATGGCATGCTGATGTTTTGAATTGTTAAATAAACATGGCTGTAGGTTGTGGAGTGATTGTTTGTTTTGAAAATACTGCGAGTTCAACTCTCTTTAAGGAAACAGAAAAAAGAGGGATAAAACAACGCAATATTGTTGACAGTGACTTTCACTGCTGGAGCCTGATTGAGGGAACAGAGTAAATATTTTCTTTTGCATGTTAATTTTGGTGTGGACTTGGATATTATTTTCATGACATGTCAAACTAAATCAAATCCCTTTCTGAAGAGATAAGTGAAGAACCCTGCATTTAGTTACTTAGGTACTCTTTTGTGGGTAATTGCATGACATTTGAAGATTAGATTTCATGTTTAGAGATGATGCTATAAAAAAAATTATGAAAAGAACAGTGTGGGTGAAATGTAGATGCATAACAACTTTAAAAATGCATCTTGGCAGCTAGCAGGTAGAAAATGAGCATTGATGCTGACAGCTGGAGGACGGTAAACACCAATAAATGAAATGAGGTGGCACATAACAAATCTGGCACCATACTGTAGCTAATTGAAAAAATTTGGGCCCTTCTTTAGAATTTTATGTTTCAGCCCAATATGGAGGTACAGTAAAAAGAATTACAAACGTTGAGTGCCATGCAAACTGAAAGTTAATGATGATTGGCTTTGAAGTTCTGCATTATAAGTCACTCAATAATGAAACAAAAAAAAAGAAAAAATATTTCTTTTCAGCTGTTCTGTTACTGCTGAAAATAAGGCAGTTAACACTAATATTTCTACAGCTCCATTATAATTCACATCAGCATTTGACCTCAGATTCTTAATGTTTCAGCAGCTCGGAAGAGCATGTCCATCTCATCCGTCACACTCAGTAGTACTTTGTAATATAATACATTCAGATATGGCCAATGAATCTCATGGAACATACCGCAGCATGGTAAGTTACATTGCAAAATCATGGAGAGATGTTGAGAAATGTCGGCTTTGAACTACTTGTTTTTAAGAAAACTTTAATCCACCGTAGTACCTAGTTAGACAATTTCCATCGGAATAGTCCTTCAAACATACAACTGGATAAAATCCATGCTTATTAGAGACAGTGGATTTTCTGCAAGCTCTATGCAAAAGAGTAGCAGGTAATTATATATGTTCAGAATTCTTCAGCAAAGTCATTTTCTGCCTTTTCTGTGGAGCAGTGGCAAATAGCTCCCCAGCACACAGCCCCTCTGCCTGCATGTGTTGGTGCCAGGCAGGAAAGGGTCAGCCTTGTGTGTAGTCACTTTCTCTTCCCTTTTTCATGCAACTTGCTGCTCATACAGAAAAGCAGAAGAGAGTATGTACTTACTGCTCTTATTCTTCTGTCAAATCTTGTCAGTACATGGTGAATAGGCTCTCTAGACTCTTTACAGACCACTTAATTCTCAGCTGAACATTCAAGTTTTAAACCAAACACTTGTGGAAACTGTGCTCCTTTGGCAGGGAGGTAATAATGGACTGCAAGATGAATTGTAAGTTGCCTGCTGAGTTGGACATAGACAATCCAGTGAGGAAGCACTAGCAAATGCAATGTTTTTCCTGATTAACTGTAATTGTTAAAATATCATATGCATCTCAACATTCATACGAGCTTGGTTAGTTTCATGAGTTGCTTCGTATTTTTTTTATGGAGATATGGAATAGAATATACACAACACCTCCCAGCAGCGTACACAAACACCTTTCAGGGTCAGTTATAAAATGTTTTTTAATGGCTGTCATAACACTTCGATCTTTTCCTCTAAGAGGCAGCAGCAAATCCAGTGGAGTATTTCTGTTTTGAAATGATATGTGTTTTTGTGATTGATTTTTGCTTATAAGATCTTTACTTTGATATAGGTGCTAGGGAACTTGTGATCAGTAAAATCATACTGCACCTGAGGCAGATGATTCTTAATTTCCAAAGCAGTTCATTCCCCATAGCTGGACTGGCCTCATGAGAAACTGTAACTTCATTACACAGTATTTAATTTTTAGTGGATAAGAGACAATTTCTTCTGGGCATTACAGTAAAACTCTGATATGGTGAAGGGCTCCTAAAATTTCAAATGCTTCCTTATCTATGCACACATTATACCATCTTTTGAATTGATTCAACTCTTTTGTTTGTTCATTGACTACATCATTCTCCCATGCAAGTTTCATGTAATTTTATGGCATTGTTTTTTGGTTTTTTGAATCTCTGTGAATCCTTTCAATCTTCCATGTGAGATACTTAGACTTAGAGTTACCACAGTTTTTAAGGCAATGCCATAGATGCCTTGAGTGCTTTACCACAGCCCTGGGTTCACAGGCTGATCTAATTGCCCAGAACTCAGTTTCCTCTGGTACTGAATGTGCACTCGGTTCTTGGGAGGATCAGGAACGTTGCCCTAACAGGGGCCATGTGCGCANTCTCAGAGGTCTTTTCCAGCCTCAATGATTCTGTGATTTATTGGAACCGTGTAAATTAGACTTGTCTCACAGGTACTTCTATTTGGAGTTTATTATGTCCTGTTCCTACAACATGAAATACTTAGTATCTCTGTCTCTCTCTAACTATATATGTGTGAGTATATATGCACACACCAAGTAGTTTAAAAATAAACTACAGAATATTGTGCTTAAGTCTATACTGGGCTAAGAATAAATCAAGACTTTTATTCACTTATAACAGTTGTGAGACTGACATTCTTACTAATATATAATTTTATATTTAGTGTAGACTACTAGAAACTTTACTCCTGCAATTGAACAGAAACTGTTAAAACCATAGTGTAGTGGAGGAAAAAGCTTATTTTCTCATGTCATAGTTGTTTTGTTAAGTTGGGGATTTTTTTTTTTAAATATCACTATATCCAACTTCACAGTATCATAACTGTGTTAAAATGTACTTTTTAGAAAAAGACAGACATAGAATGATAGGATGACATGGTGCAAATCTTAAAATTGTGAAAGGATTATTTCATTAGTGCTTGAACAGCTCACTGTAGTTTTGGTCCTACACTTCAGATTTGTCCATATAAAAAAAAGTCTTAGTGTAAAGGAACAGTTGTGTATGGAAAGCTTTTTTTACAGTTCTTTAAATGAGAAAGGGAAGAATAGAAATAGGAGTAAAGAGTGAGTAATAAATTGTGTTACAAATTACCTTGTGCTAAAAGAAAGAAAGGGATTTCTCCAAATATGGGATTGGGAGACAGATCCAAAATTCTCCTAAATAGTATTCAGAATTAGCATTTTGTTCAAAAGGACACTAAGTGTGAAAGATATTGTTTAAAAACATGTATAGCCCTAGAAGTGTGATATAGGGAACGATCATGATCTCTTACACATTAATGAAAATAGTAAAAATAAAAAGTGTAGTTGTATGGGTAGACTAGTAAAGTAGATGAAGGTCTCCGGATTTTATCCCTTCATATGTTTCCTGTACTGAAAATTAGGATGATTCCTTTTGTATATTTTCTCACATTTATAAATGCCAAATGAGGTAAATGGTGCTGTACCAGGAATGATGTCACACATGTGAAATACTCAAAATATCAGGAGATAGTTGGTTTCTTCAGATTTAGAGATTTATTTGTTCTTTTTCTGACAAGTATGTAAAAAAGGGAAAGCCTATTTTAACAGATCTTTCCTTCAGTGAAATGTATCTCTTAAAGATAGTAGAAGTCTATGTATGTAGCATTTGGACTCTACATAAATCTCTTTAAGAGTGGAAGATGAAAGATACATCTTCTGTCTATCTTTTGAGGAAAGGCGTAGTTCACTGACAGAGTGAAGAGCAGTAGCAAAATATCTAATATAAGAGATATCTAGGCTCTAGTCCATCTTTTGTATTATCAACACAGGTTTTAGATATTCTTGCTTGGCAGTGGGTTTTTATTGTTTGTTTTAATATAATTATTTCATTCTGCATATGTTGAACTAAATGTTAAATTTCCAGCAATTTCAGTCCCACAGATGGCTTTGAAATTCTAACCACTAGTCAGCTGAACACGGTTTATGTATTAGAAGTAATACAGAAGGAAGAGAACAGAAAATACACCTTAAATAGAATATGCCATGACATTTTTCCAGACAAATAGGAAGTTTTCATCTCTCTTTTCCCAGTGTTAATTATATATTATGGTACATTTTAAAATAAAATGTTATTTTTCCATTCTTCTAAGTCTGTGAAAATGGCATGGCATTTAAACAAACTGGATCTTTTTACCCTTCTTCATTAAGTGTTTATTTCTACCAAAGTGTGAATTGATTGTCCATCAACATGGACTTTGAAACTAAGAGATTTATTAGAAAAAATGACAGCACAATACCTGGCCTGTTGTTTAAAAAATTTCAAAGCAAATGTATAATTGAAAAGCTGTGAGAACTGTTCAGTTTTCCTGTAGCACTTGAGCATATTTAGAACCACAGCATGGCTTGAAAATAGAGATGCAAACCAGGATTTTCTTGTTGGTTTTTTTTTTTTTCCAT
>VWZK01009556.1:21772-63421 GCA_013396935.1 Baryphthengus martii | reverse complement strand
TTAAACCAGTGTAAACAAAGTTGAAGAATTTGGTCAATACCTTGCAAAACTCAATCTTTGTCAGCAGAGATGAAGAATTTATTTTCCCATCAAAGTAAGAATCCTCTAAAATTATTCCCTGAAATCTTCTAAAAAAGCCTATGATTTTAAAAATAATTCTTTAATACACAGAAAATATATTAAGGTTACATACTCTTACATGGGAATAGCTAGATATAGAATTAAAGGTCAGAATCCTTTCTCTTGTACTCTGTTTAGTTCTAGTCATCTTAGTCTTTGTCTCTGTGTTTTCATGGGCATCAGTACCTATAGGATCAGATCCATAGAAGAGATTTCTGGTAAATTAAAGGAACTTGTCCTACCTCTTTGAATTATGAAATACAGGATATAATGACGATTGGGAAGTTTTGGCTAAATTAGTACAGAGTAGCATAACAGAAATATTCTGAGCCATCTTAAATTATTTTTAAAAAGTGAACTTTTCAATTTGCACAGGCCCCTGCATGAGACCTGAAAGTATCCAAAATATATCAACCTGTTTTTAATGACTGCATCATTTCTTTGGCAAAATTAAAAATCTTGTAAGAGCTCAGCAATTATACAATCAATATGTTAGTCTGAAGATTTAAGAAACAAACAAGGACAAGTTTATCTAGCTGAGAAGGATAAATTATTCTTGAAGCAGGAAACAGATAAGCACTTGATTAGTTTTAATAAAGTGCTTTATTCCCATGGACTTCAACAGACAGCAACAAACTAAGGTTTGACTAAGTGAGTTGTTAGATGTCCAAAAGCCAGTAAAAGAGAGTGCTTATTAAGTTTGTCCCTGTTTTTAGAAGATGACATGGTAAAATGTGAAAAGGTGAAATACTGGATTCACTCAGTAAAACAATAAAAGATGTAATTAAATAATGGTTTTTTTCCTGTTTACTTGGAAAAAAGCAGATGAAGGCAGAAAGATAAGAGAAGAGAGACATATTTAGAAGAGCATTGTATTTAAACAATGCTTGTATTAGCCTTTGTCCTTCTCTAATGTAGTAAGTGTTCTCTTCAAAAAGATACCAAGATCTTAAGTGTGTCAGGGAAGGACTGAAACATTACAGGCTAAATGGATTGAAAATTCCAGGGAATAAAGATTTAATGAAATAATTGATTTTTTTGAAATGGACAATCAAGATTGTAGAGAAAAATTTAAAATAAACATTTTCTCCATTTGTACTGCTGAATCGTAGTCGTTGAACTAAATCTAAGACAGGAGTAATTTAACTTGGTATTAGAAAGTGACTAGTAATTAAAGGGTACAGCAAAGATTTTAAAGGCAGTGCATTATTCTATCAGTGGTCTTAATCATGCTTAAGTGTCTATACGTTGGAAGTATGGTATCACTAAGGTTATGATTAGCAACATCATCAATGTTTTATTAGGTGTTTGAAAGAGTTTATAATAACATGGTATTAGAATGAAACATTTAAATTGCTGTCAGATTAGGGATATATATTCACTTCACGGAGCTCAAATATTATGGAGCAAATAGAGAGTGACAATAGTTCTATTATTCTGAGTCCCTCTAGCATAATATACTCTTCAGTGACTATAGAGAGGGTATAGCTTTGCTTTCCAAAACTATTTATTTATCCATAGACATCTATATGACTCTGTAATTAAACAGCAAAAGACAGTGTAAAAACATAAAATGCCAATAAGATCTGAACGAGATCTTCACATTCTGGATTCTATCTCCAGCCGTTGTTGCTGGGAAGCAATTTTTTATTGAGAAGCTTCTATGGAGTCTAATAAAACCTGCATAAAATTTTAAGCCGTAACAATTTCAATTTCTCTTCTCTGGCAGATTGATCAAGATAATTTTTCATTCTTTAATAAGTATCTTTCTTAAATTCTTCCTGAATATATGTATAAATATATTGGTTTTTTTAAATATCAAATAGTACTATTTGCAAAAATTAGCAGGAAGTATAGGTGAAAATAATTTCTCATACATAGTCTCAAGCATCTCATTCTTTAGAGCTGAAGTCATGATCAAACTGTGAGAGCAGTTGCTGTTTCTAGGATTTCATATGCAACGGATTTAATATCTGATCTATTCGGTGCCTTTTGATTTCTTTTATTATTTTTTCTTTTTTTTCATTGTACTAGTCTGTCAGGGATATGCCAATCTATGAGAGTTGTCCCCTAATCCCCCAACCATTATCCAATGATCTTAACGTAAATCATAACCCACATGACTTAATATATTTCATTTACCAAAAGTGAAATAAACACACAACTTGGTTATATGCTTTAACAAAGCAAGACATTAGGTTCATTTGGGATTTATTTCAACAAACATTAAAATTCTGCTCTAACTTATTTAAAGACCTTTATGCTTGAGGATTATACAAATTCCTAGCATTCAATACCTGTGTTTCATCTAGAAACTGCAGGACTCATTTTCAACGAAGTAATACTCTCTACAAATCTCTATTTTTCTCTCTTTCCCCTTTCTCTCCCGCAAGTAAGTTATTTAATTGTAGCATAAATTTCCAAGCAAGCAATCCTTTCTGACAAAGCTCATTTAAAAAAAAAATTATTTATTTTTTTTTTGTGAAGCAGTACCCAGAACACTGCAGGACACTCCATCTCACAAGTCTGTATGAGCATCCAGAAACATGCAGCTAGTCCAGTGCCAGACAGTACACTGTGCCAAAGGAATGGGCAGTTTTAGCAGTGCGTTGGCTGTCAGAACTGACTCAGGCAGGCTTTGGATAATAAGTACCAAAAAAAAAAAAAAAGGGACCTTTTTCATATGATGAACCATTTGCCGACCAAATTTTTTCTTGAAGGAGGAAGAAACATGAGAGTAGCTACTAATGTCAGTCAGGTATCAACTACTGAAAGTGAGAACAGTATCTGTCCAAGAATTTTCAGTGAGATCTTATCCAAAATGTAGTGTTAAGGGCTAAAACGTAGTATCCTTAAAACTTATTCTGAAGTCCTCTAATTTATCTTACTCTTTGCTGTTCTTCACCTTTCCCTGTCCTCCAGGCACATACTTAAACCTACCTACCTTCAGATATGAGTTATTTTCTCATCTGGCTATGTTCATGAATAAGTGGCTTAAATGTAGTGAGTTGTATGCTTTTGTCTGGGCATAATATGCCGACATAGTGCCAGAAGTATAAAAGAAACTGGATGGTATTTGCCTTTCTTATTGTCTGTCTTCAGTGAGAGGTATTATGAGGGTATAAATGTGGCAGGGACTCTTCCTACAATCTGCAGTAAACAAGGCCTGTTGTTTTTTATACTGTTATTCTGGAATTATTTAATTGCTGTTATTGGATTTTTTTCTTTCCTTTTTCTGTGCATAATTATATTGCTTTATTGCAAAACCTTAGGAAAAAAACACGCCTCTCGAAATGAAAATGACCAGGCTTCATTGAAGTGCTTTTAGGCCGTATTCATTATATTACCATCTTTATTATCGTAGTTCTTCCAGGAATATAATGAGCATTTTTACTTTTATTTTCTAGTAGCCTTTAATTTGTCAGCTTAGCATTATTAAAACAATTTTCAGAACATCAATAGTAGGAAATTAATCTTATTGGTATGGCATAGTAAAGTTTAAAGATTTCTTGCCTTCAGAGGTTTCTTAAAATTATTCTTTTGATATAATCACTATTTAGAGAATAAGCTTGAAGAAATTGATAAGGAAAAATACAAAATTGGTTTACAATTGGTCTGTGATTAAATATTTGTAGAAGGCAAAGCTGGTTAGGTCAGTAATTGCACTAACGACCTGATATTTGCTAAAGCGTTTTCTTCATAGTGGTTTGTGCCATAACCCTTAGTGTAAATAAAGAAATTGTATATCTGGCATATGAGCAATAATCCCAATGCTAGAATTACCAGACACTGAGTCGTGCTACAGACAGTGCAGATGCTCACCAACACAAAGCACTTGGTCCATAAAAGCTTACGGTGAAAACTGCTGTAATAAATGGATACAGCGAGAAGACGAATTGGTGGCTAGCACCAGCAGATCTTTTGTAATCAAGTGCCCCGCACTCTGCTGGCCCACACTGCAAATTCAGTATTAAAGTCAGTTATGAAGAAAACAACTTAATCTTTGAAACTTTCTCTGATGCCTTGAGGCTAGTGCTTCACTATTCTGTCACTTTTCAAATTGGTCTAAGTTTTCAAAACCAAGCCAAACTAAATGCCTTCACTTCATTTTGCTGTCAGTCCTTGTTATTTTTAAAATGTTCGTTTAGATCTCTAGGTTTATTTCCCATTCTTTTTCCTCTACACATTTTGTCAAATTTCTAATTACTACTTATGTCTCCCCCAAACACAATGCAAGCTCAATGGAGATACTCATTAATTTCTCTCAATATTAAGAACCTGGTTGCAAGATCCAAATTGTTTTGTATTTCCTTCACTACTTTTTATGTAGTGAATTTATATTCTATATGAGTAGTGAAGGTCTCAGTGAAAGCACCTTTATGGAGAGTTTGCAGTAACACCTTCATTCCTCATGCAACCATTCATGAGTTTGTGTTTAAACACAAGTAAATGAAATACTTCTAAATCCATTATTAGAAATTCATAGGTTTTTAAGATGTCGTTACTAGCAGATTATTTTTTTTTTTAGTTTGTTGGGGTTTTTTTTCAGTTGTTTTGTTGGTTTTTTTTCTAACAATCCTCTTCTGGTGATGATTAGACTTGACAAAACAGAATTGATCTGTGGTCCTCATCCATATCAGTCCAAAGTTAACTGGTTTACTTCCAGCCAGTGTTACAAGAAATTAATCTGTCTTCCAGAGAAGTTATTCACAACTCCATCATGCAATCCTGAACACTCTAGACAGCTTCATGAGAATAATGGTTTTCTGTTTGTTTCCCTAAAGAAAAGGGAAATGACTGATTAGTACAACAGGTACTCCTCTGTGCTGTGCTGCTTTTCAACACTCAAACATTTGAGATATAGTGCATATTGCAAAAAGTGATATACGTAGCATTAATTTAGGTTTCCAAGTGACCTCGTATCTGCAAAGAGGAATTTGAAAGTTTAAAATGCAGAGTTGCGTTTATCTTGGGTAAACCAGAGTCTTGTATTTTAAGAAAGGTTTATCGTAAACTAAATTAATTTTTTGCAATAATCCTAAAGTATTATTACGGTAAATTGAAATTAAGAGGGAGAAGTAAAAAAGCCTACCATGTCCCTCCCTTCCCCATCCTTTCTCTGGGTAGGGAGGGAAGATGCAAGGCTCCCAGTGGCATCAGAGATGCCTGTTTCCTCTGAAATAGTTCTTTTACTGATGGTTCTAGCAATAGGTTCTCATGGTTCAGGGGAGCAACCAGAAGCCATTAGCCGTAGGCCACGTTGACACAAGTGACATGGAGGAAGCTTTCTGTAAGCATTTTTGCCACTGCCTAGGTGAAGTGCTTTGATTTATGCTGAGACAGGTTATGTTTGTGGCACTGTGTTGGGACTTGCGCATTCTCTTTGATTCCTGGCTTGCAAATTGTGATGAATGCTGAAAAGGAAAAAGTGATATTTGCCATTATGTGGGTATTTTATGCTTGGATTAGTATTAATTTTTCACCGTTCCACATTTCTGCTAGGGATGCACTATTTGGCTTTTTTTTTTTTTTTTGCTGGGTCTTTTTCATCCTGAATAAAGACTTTAATGAACTAGGTTTTGCAGCATGTGAGGGTGGAGAGATAAGATTGTTCACTGAATTGCTTGACCACTGTTTCAGTATTGGTGAAATTTCCATGCTTTGTGTGCAACTAATTCAAAGTTTCAGGAAGATCTTCTCTTTAAACAGAAAATTTTGAGCTTTCAGTTGTGCTACCTGAAATTATCTGACTCCAAAGCTTTTGCCTTTTGCAGTTCTAATAGATAAGCCAGAATACCACATTACTTACGCCACTTGCTTCATTTGAATGGTCTTATCTATTTTTATTGTCACTGGGGCCTTTCATATTTAGAATAACAACTTCACTTAAGACTGGATATGCAAAAATACATGTTTGAATTAAATAGCAAGGAATGAAACTTTACAGAAGTTAACATCCTGTGAATCAGTCGAAACGAGGTCAGAGTTAATAAAAAACCAAACATGCCATGGATAAAGTTTTGCCTTAGTCTTACTAGGGGCTTTGCACCTAGTCCCACCTTGCTGCTGCATCACAAAACAGAGAGAAATGTGGGTTTAAATTCTTATTAATTTTCTTTTTATTTCTTAAGATTTCTCCAAATTTTTTTTTTAAGCCTTTAGCAATGAGATTTGCACTTACACTGCTCTACTGAGTAAATTCTTGTACAGCTAAAATCATCAGTGAAGTAAGGATTAGTAACTATGTGAAAAAAGTATCCTGCTGGTTTTATTTTGGCCCTTCTCAAGTCTTACCTTCATGCATTTATTCCAAACTTCCAGTACATTGTTTTTCAGTTGTACCCACCACCTTGCAAAGATTTGATCTCTTGGTTTCTTTCCAGCAAATTTCAATGTTTTCATGTAGCTTTCCTTTGGAGAGGAAAACGTATTGTTAAGCTTATTTTGGGAGGCTGTTACACCCACAATAGAGCTGAATTTGAGGATATTTTGATTACCGCAACGCTGTACCTTTTCTATACATTTTAAGCTAAGTCCTGAGCCTCAATTGGAAGTTTCTCTTCCTGTGACTGCTACCTGGCTCCTCCTTGAATACATATAAAATGCAAGCCTAAAAATTTGATATTAGCATCTTTCTCTAGTTCATTTACCTTAATTACTCTAATAATGAGATAACAGAAGTTTCATTATAATTGTGTTTTCAATCTCTGTAGCCTTTTTGATATTTTTTTTTTTCTCTACTATGTCGTGTTTTCTGTCCTCTTGGTTGGGAAAGGAGAGATATGCTTCCAACTATATATTATTCTTTTCTTGAGTTGAAGTTTTAGTCCATGAGAATTCTGTGTAACATATATATGTTTTCCCAAAACTTGGTCTGTCACCTGGTATGAAACTGCCAATCACACACACAAGGTAGATGTATTTTCTTCATTCTCCTGAGAGCACAGTCATGGGTATCGGGTCAAAACCAGCACACCCAACACCTGAAAACATCAATTATTTATATACAAAATCTTAATTGCATTCCTCTTTCTCATACATATACATTGTAATTCAACTATATGATTGGTCAAAATATCCTTACTTGCTATGTAAATTATGGTGCATGGTCTATCTGTTTTCTTAACCACTTATTTCCGTGTTCTTTTGCGGAGGTAGTATAATTGTGATCGGTGTTCTGTGAGTTGATGGTGGTGATCTCCCCCTGCAGGAATTATCTTTCCCATAGTTTCACTTAGTTTTGGCAGTCTTCACAGACATTTGGTTGGCTGACTCATAATTCTTTCTATAGTCTTTGTTCTAGACAGAGATATCCTGTTATCAATTATTAGATCCTGTTTCTGCTTAAAACAAAAGTATGTTGCTAAGCATGTTACGAAGTACATAACTGCGAAAGCTAAACCAGGCTTTTCCTATGCTCGCTTTAACTAACTTAAAATATAACAGTAACCATATCTTCCAAACTTCTAATCTTTTCTGGATATTGATATCATATAGATATTTAATTAATCTGAAGCATTCATATAATATTACTTTTCACCAGCATGTCACTACCCTTCTTGTACTGTGCTATTAGTCAAATTAGCATGTCAATTTTTCACAAGGTTTATTTCTAAATGTTCTGCCAAGGTGAAAATGGCTTGAAAGAAAAACACAAATAAAACCAAAACCACTACCCAAACAAACAAAAAACACCACAAGAGAAAAAAAACAACCAGATTTAATATTGTTTTTTTAATGAGTCTACAAGACATTTTTACTTTCATTAATCAGTGCATTAGCTCTGGGAATTTATCTGAAGTATTTCTTAACCAGTTTGTAAACTACGTATAATTTTTAGTGTCCGTTCTACAGCCTGAGCCTAATCTGAATTTACCATTGGGAATTAACACATAGGTGCAACATGCCTTGGGTTTTTCCTTTAAAAGGATATTGGAAATGAACACATCAAATAACCCAATTTCTGAAGAATAAATTCGTGTTTCTATGATCCGTGGGCTAAGGAAATTTAACATTTTGACAATAGTGAAAATGCAAAATCTGTCACCCACTGTTGTGATTTTTTTTTTTATGCAACTGTACTTGCAATATTCTCTTTTTGTGACAGAAAGAGCATTTTCACAACATTAACATGTATTTAGGAAACTAAAAATTTGTTCAAAATAAAGCTTCAAGAACTTGAAAAACTTACCTGGCAAGGGAAGAGTCTTTGCTTTTAGAAAAAAAACCAACAAACCCAAACAAAAATCTCATGCTCTTTCTGAGCCCCAGCTGCTGTGAAGAACTACAGTCAGCAGCAAAAGTTGACAGGAAAAGAAATGACATGTTAAATGTGATTTATAAGAAAAATATTGTTTGTTCCCTGAATGGTGTTAGTCTCAAATGGTGTGGGGGAGAGGAAGTTTCTAAGGCAAATACATAGTTACTGGCAGTGCTGAGGTATTCTTTCCAGCCAAACCGAGCTGATAACGTTCATTTCTGTGTAAGCCTAGCTAGAGAGACTCTACCCATCCAAGGTGGACTCTCGAGAGCAGCTTGCTACTATTCAGTTTTTAACTAATCACATCATCAACACAATAAAACATGGGCCTTACAACCGCTTTGTGCTCTCTGGGAGTACAGAGTACCCTGATTTGTAGCAGAAATAGTGTGGCCCACAGGACTAGGGAAGTGATTAAGCCCCTGTAGTTGGCACTGGTGAGGCCACACCTCAAATACTGTGTTCAGGTTTGGGCCCCTCACTAAAATAAAGACACTGAGGTGCTGGAGCGTGTCCAAAGAAGTACAAGGAAGCTGGTAAAGGGTCTAAAGCACAAGTCTTATGTGGAGTGGCTTAGGGAACTGGGGTTGTTTATCCTGGAGAAAAGAGGGCTCAGGGAAGACCTTATTACTCTCTACAACTACCTGAAAGGAGGTTATAGAAAGGCGGGGGTCCATCTCTTCTCCCAGGTAACAAATGGTAAGACAAGAGGAAATGGCATCAAGTTGCACCAGGGGAGGTCTAGGTTGGACATGAGGAAAAACTTCTTCAGAAAGGGTTGTTAAGCAGTGGAACAGGCTGCCCAGGGAGATGATGGAGTCACTATCCCGGGAGGTATTTAAAAAGCATGTAGATGAAGTGCTGAGGGACATGGTTTAGTGGTGGGATTGGCAGTTAATGACTGGACTCATGGTCTTAAAGGTCTTTCCCAACTGAAACATTCTATGATAATTTGGGTAGGGCAGAATGTTCCTGAAATGGTGACAGCAGCACTTCTTAACCATGCATGAGCTGCTGAGCCCTCAGGATATCAAAGTAGGCAATGCTGGCCGAACTAGATGCTAGCTAGAGGCAACTGTCGGAGCTCTGTCTGAGAATAGACAGAACTCCACACTAGCCCCAAAGCAAGATTTTGAGCTGCCCTGTTCTAACCTGAGGGCAAGGAGCGACAAATTGCTGAGTTAGAGGAAGTTGGACTGAGATTGTCACTGACATAGCTCATTTTTTCAGGTGAGTTATTGCAACTTTACTTTTGAGAATTGCTAAACTGGAATCATCTCCAGCTTTTTCCTCTATATGTGTGTCCTTTAATCGCTGCATTGATACAAATCTTCAAAAACTTGACAGCACTACAGAAGTCAACAGGGGGCAAGCTTTGTATGTTCCCTTTTTATGTTTCTGAACAGTACAAGATTCAACTAACGGATCATTTAATCCCATATTACTTATAAGAGAAGTGCTCTGGGGCACTGTAAGGTATCTTGCTAGGTCAGAAATCATTTATAGTCCCTGACAAAGCCCACTTTTTCTAAGTAAAAAGATCAGAGGGTTGAGTGGCTGAATGAATTTTTAGAGAAAAATCTTTTGGGGACCTAACCCTTTCTGGTTAGCTTAAGAAGAGATCATAAGCTAACAACTTTTAGCTGAAGAAGTTATGTTTTTTAGGTAAAACAATACAATATTAAAAAAAAATATAGGCTGCATGTGACAGACTTGATGTACAGAGAGCTGATTCAAAAAACCATGTAAGTCTAAAACCCAAATCCTAGAAACAACTGTTTTAAACTTGAGGAAAAATAAAGTCCAACATTTTAATGTAAGGTTGTTTGGACATTCATTATTAATAATAACCTAAACTCCTAACTGTAACTTGTGCCTTTAAGTATGGGGAAACTTCTTATAAACAAATAAAGTTTAAAAAAAGAGTACTTTCAACTCTTTTGTGCACCATGCAAGTGAGCACT
The DNA here is from genome assembly GCA_013396935.1 of Baryphthengus martii. Classification (NCBI taxonomy): domain Eukaryota; kingdom Metazoa; phylum Chordata; class Aves; order Coraciiformes; family Momotidae; genus Baryphthengus; species Baryphthengus martii. The sequence goes on along the minus strand of VWZK01009556.1, from coordinate 53,077 downwards.
CAGTCATCCGCATTCTGAATTCTGTAAAAGGCAGAGGCAGGCACCCAGAGGTCCAAGGTTAAGAGTGTGGTGGGCTAAGTGATGAAAGAAAACTATGTTTTATTCTTTCTCTGGGATTTCTTAATTGTATGTCTTCTTCATGCAGAATTCATTTCAGTTGTATGCTCTTGAGCAACTTCTGGATTCCTTGGTTTTGTTTCTGATCATGGAGGGTGTTTCCTTCCTACAGCAAATTCATTCACAGAGACTGTTTTGCAGTATTTGCTCAGTAGATCATGCAATGCAGGAAAATACTCTTCTCTAAGCAGAGAAAAGGCTGTGCAATTCTTTCAGTCATATCACTACACATCATTTCCAAAGTAGATGGTGGCAAAATGCTCCAGTAGTTAATTACATCTACAAATGTTACTTGTTTCAGAGTGTCTTTCTCAGGCTGGGAAAGAAGATATGAATTAGATATGTGACAAAGTGACAAAATTCACAGTAAGTGCATCCTGAGATGCTTTCTGCCATTTGTATTTTTTCAATATTCAAAATGTTCTTCTCTGTATGGGTTTTTGAGATGTTATCAGTATCTTTGTCTGCGTGGTGTCCAGAAAGTGTTATGACTCTATACTTCTTTCACCTCCTATTCAGCAGAGAAGCGTGGGGACTCTCTCAAGTTTTCATAAAATATTAGAGCTCCTGTTTCTATGACGTTGGATTTCTTTGCTCTGCGTTGTTGTGTTCGAGTCATACATGGAGATGTCTTTTTCTGAAGTAAGAAAGTAAAAAATACGCAGCTTGCTGAGGTCCTGGAGGAATTTACTCCGTAGTCCAGGCTCCGAGGTTGTCTTCTTCCCAGGATGTTGCTGAATCTTTGGCATGTCCTGAGACAGAACATAGAGAATCCTAAAAGGAAAGGAATGAGTACATGAATTTAGATCAAAAGCTAGTAAAAAGAGAAAAAAAGACTGCGTTTAACCTTACATGTTGCTGAGGAGCTCAGCAAAACAATGTCATTTTGTATAACTTGAAGCTTCTTAAATGCAAGCTTTTCTTTATTGATATCGTCTCCAAAAGTGGTAAAGGTTTGAATTTTGACATAAGGTCTCTCAGCCAGCCGAAAGAGAAAAAGCATCACTCTCAGACGGTAGCACGGTGGGTATCGGGTGGCTAAAGGGAAGAAAATATTTAAGTTGCACTTTGCAAATGATGGTAATGTACTGAAACCTACCGAAGTGAAAGTACTTCAGTGGCAAACTATAGCAGTGAATATTTGATTAAATGGAGACATTGTAAGCGTACAAGACTCTTGTTTTCATGTTAGTTGCATATTCCAGTGCCCACACATGAAATATGTTGACATAATAGTGGTAGCTTGTCTTTCTGCATATACAAGAATACTTCCTCTACTATTAATCACTTTGTCAGTTGCTTTATGCAGTTAAAATTAACAAACCGTTTTATATCAATCTAAAGAAGTCATATACATGCATACGTATGTATTCTTGCAAATTGTTTTGTAAGTGGCTTAGTTCATATAATTCGAACCAAAATGTGGTACCACAAATGAGCCGTGCGTAGTATCAGTAACTGTTTTACCTATAACATCATCTTACACCGATGCACCAATCCAGAGTTAAATAGCTGCTCAATGTTTTGCTTTGTTGATATTTTGTGTGTTACATGAAATGTCATGGTAGTTATGCAGCCTCAGAGGTCAGGATAAGGAGTAATTATAAGCCTATGTGAAAATAGCCGCAGCTTGCTATTCCTCAGTAACTGCAGAATAGGAAAGACATTTATTTCTCGTTTAAAGGCAGTTGTCTATGTGTTGCATGTTTCTTTGGATCTACAGTCTCCTAGACTGAGTTATGTCTGTGCTGTCAGGAAACAGAAATGTGTGAGTCTTGCTCATTTTTGCACGTTTCTGTCTTTTTTAATTAAACGGCTTAAACCTCCCTGCGATGACAAGTGCTAACTTCCCGCAGTTTTGCACTGTGTTGTGTCATCCAGAGAAAACTTTGAACAATTTTGTCCAAAGGAGAAAGGCAACGTGAAGTGACAACTTGTGCTGGCCTGCAGGAACTTGATCACATTAACTCTCTAATGGAGAAGCTAATGTGTGTCACCATTGTACCATGGGTAATGACTTCAGACTGGAGGGAACAGCGTTTCCTCGAGTTGAATATGTTTTGATTAATTTGCAAAATATTACTGCGGCTTTCATTTTTATCTGTGCCTGGTAAAGACAGACTTTTAATTTAAAAATTACTGCTCATTTTTCACATAAAGTTCTTTAGGAATTCAGTGAAGTGAAAGATCAAATGCTAAATCACTAGCATTTACTCAAAATGTAAATAAATAATATACTGGAATCTATGCAATAGGGTATTAAATAAATAAAATGAAGCAGCTGTCTTCATGTCCAAGTAGATGTCTCATGGTGAATTCGTACACAAAATCATAAATTAACACATACTTTATATACAGCAAATTCAAAGTGCTTCATAGTATTTGAATGAAGTTTTCTGATCAGTTGCAAACTTTGAATCTATAAATATATATATAGCATCTTCAATTTAAGAGTGGAGATAGTCGTATGGATAAGACTGAAACTGGAAAAATTTCCTTTTCTGCCTCAACTTTTGTGTCACCCAGCAATCTCTTAGTTATTGTAAATGTAAAACGGAAACAACAATTCATCTTTATATTTACCTTTCCTGCTTAGATTCTATCACCCTTAGACCTAATAAGAGCGGTTCCTTACTTCGTCAGTGATATCTACAACTTAGTTGCTCAAAATATTTCCACTGTAATAATGATAACACAAGACTATCAGTATTTAAGATCTATTAATTGTCAATGTTCTTTATCTACCAGAGGATTCCTGAGGTGTAAGTACTGGGCTATTCCATTCCTCCTTCTTTCTGCTCATGAGGAATTTTCCTTGTCAGGATTTATTATGCGTTCAGCAGCACTCTCAATGCTAATGTTTGTAATGTTTGTGTGACCTGTAAAAGATGTTACCACTGAAGTTTCCAAGGCACTGTAGTGATTCCAAAGTAATTTAAAAATAGAAAAGTGAATATTTATGCAAGAAACATTTTGAATTGAATGCACAGCTCTTAGAGCAGAAAAGAATTTATGAAATTAATCTGTGAGGACAGTCCTGGCGCCATTGGCAGTTACCCTCCAGGTCACACACAGGCCTCCCTCACCCAGTTGTGTTCTGCTTTGGATGTACTCTGCATATGGCAACTTAATAGTCCACTAGGAAAGCAAAGCATTTATTCATAAACCTACCGCAGGCCTTTCTGGGCACAGTTTGCTAGTCCTCTCCCTCGAAAGGAAATCAGATCTAGAAGTTTTAAGAGTGAAAAAGTAACTTTTTTTTTTTTTCCTCACCATTTTGTTTGTTTCTTGCCACTGAGGGCGTTTACAAGGAATTACTTCTACTCTAAGGACTTGACACCAGTAAGTTTTGCTTACTATTTCCTACACTTTCACACATTTAAATGCTACTTACTGTGTATAAAACACTAAGAAGCAATGACATCCATACAAGTTGCAGGTTTTTTATGCATTTTGCAAATAACTCTGTCATTCAAATAGTCAGTTTGAATACTTTTTTATTTTTCTACACAGATGCCCTGATCTACATGTAGACTAGAAGCACTGTAACAGTTTTTAAAAGACGTTACATGGAAGAATTGTGTGTGTAATGTAAAGTCAAAGGGAAGCACCAAATCCTTTAACCGCATTTGATCTGAAAGAAATAAGCTGCATCTACAAAAAGAATTCTTTCAACATTTCTAATTAAGTAGCTTAGGAGAAAATATGCAGCCTTGTAATTTGTACCATATTTCTTACAAAAATGGCACTTCAGGTCAACTTAGTCACATGTGTCTTCCATTGAATTATTCACAGAAATGCACCAGCCTCGCTGGAAAGTAAACCTTTGCTGTGTAAGTAAGGTTGAATGGTTACTTAATTCCAGAGCCTCAGGGAAGAGTCAACCACTGCAAAAGTAGTGGTACGTGGTACATGGAAGTTGCATGATGAAATACCGATTTGGTGTGCAAACAAGGTAATTACTGTCAACTGAGAAATTCTACAACTGCATACATAATGTCACTTATCCACTTAATCCAGAGCTTTTGAGGATCTATTTCTATTTTTTCACACAGCTATAGCATATATCTTCTTCAAATATTTTCCCTCGTGAAGAGGCTTGCATATTAGCATGGGGAAATGCTATTCAGTTCATATAGTTTCTCAAATTGAAATCAAAGCGGTGTATGGATTTTTTAATTTATTGATAGATTATTGATTGCCAGTTAGTGAACTATATCTTCAAGATCAGTATTTGTAATACAACAGATGAAAAATATTGTCTTGAAAAAGTATACTTCCTTTTCAAATGTGCCGGTAGTAAAGAAGTGGGAAAACCAGATGTACTAATGCAGAGAAATTAGAATTACAATATTAAATATGCACAAAAATTTAGCATCTACACATGTCACTGGTAAATGAGTGCCCAGATACCACACTCATTTCTCAATTCAACCGCATAATTTGGAATATTGTAGTCAAAAAGCCGCCCATGCACTTTTTATATACGAGAAGCAAGTTCACAATGACTAGTTAGACAATTCTTGGATGAAAATGGAGTGTAACAGAAACAGCATTGTGGTGTGCTTGTTCCTTAAAGGTACTGTTGCTAAAGTATTTGATATTATGTAGGACCAAGAGCACTAGCCCAATTTTGAGGGAGTGGGACATAAACTTGCCAAAATATAAAAGTGCTTTCGTGAGAAAAAGTTCAACTTCGGAAGACTAGCATCACCTAACATAAGTAAAACCATCTGGTACAAGAAAAGCACTGGAAGCAAATAGATGAAAACAAGCAGCTTATAACAGTGCAAAGCAATTGGCGTGGCAGGCCAGGCAATTGGATGTGTCTTGTTGCAGGGCATCTTGTTCTGAAGAGGTATCTGTGTATTATAAAGGCTCATGGAGACACAGAGTATTGAACAGCAAGTACAGAAATAAGTTCCATTAACTTTATTTTTATTGTAACTAGTCAGTGCGTACCTGCAGAGCGTTGCAGATGTGTAAAGGCAGAATGCCATTTCTGATTCTTGCACAGTTCCAATCAGTTGATGAAAATATTGTAAGTGTACCAGAATTTTTCATCTGAGGTTACTGCAAGCAGCTGAGCATTGATATCACTCCAAAGGTAACTGTGCTCGATAACTAGTTGTCCAGTGTCTTTTTATACACCAACACAAAAACCACTTTGTGCTTCATGCACTCACAAAACCCACCACCCACATCCACCCCTGTCCTCAAAGGCGTTACGTATTGACTAAAGATCTTTGCAGAAAATTCTTTTTCTGATTATCCTGTGGAGAACCTTGCTCATAGAATAAGAGCTCCTCCAAAAAACTGACCCATTTGCACTTGCAGGCTTTTTTTTACCGATGTTTCATTTTTCAAGCCTTTTAGTATTAGGGCATCATGGATCCCATTACATGCTTACGGGTTACAGTAAGCAGAGATGATTTCCCATCTAGCGGTATTTCTTACCACTTTCCAGATCACCTTAAGAACAGAGCATGTTCATAGGACTTATTGAGGCTTTAAGACTTTAGTTCAATCATTTAAATCTCTTCTCAAATTGACATTGCTTTTTTATCTTACATGGGTTAGCTGAGGAAGAATAGTCTGGCCTCTAGCAACCTTCATCTGAGTGCTTTAGAATGATTTATAGACTATTAATTAGTCAACCCTTATAGCACCTGGTGTAGGAAAGTACTACTTACCTACAAGAAGTAGGTGTTTTCAACATGATTCAGCAACTGGCTCAAATGAAACTGAAATTTCCACTGTTTTATGCATCTAGGCAGGGCTAAGCTGCACCTGGGTCTAGAGAAGGAAAGAAAACTCTAGACTACAAAATGAGAATTACATTTGTGCTGTTTTCTAGTCTCTATTGCCTCAGTTTTCTAAGGTCTATAGGTAAAAATGGTTTTTAATACAAAATATTTTTTATGCTTAGTTTACACAGTTTGTAGTCTTTGGTTTCAAGAGAAACAAATCTAACGTTTTGAAGGCTCTTTAGAGATCTTCTTGATGTGCATCATTTATATCTTTTATATAAATTTATACCATTTATATTTTGGGCTGTGTCTGTTACTATCTCTGAGAATTTACATGACTGTAACCCAGAGATTTTAAGCAGCAAGCAAGAAAGATCTCCCAGGATCATGTGTATTAGAGTTGCCAGTCCCGACAGTTCTCAGACATTCTGGCAGGCTTTTTTCTGTGCTCAGCTAACTTGAAATAAATGAACATATAAAATCAAGAAGACCAGGCATCTGAAAATGTTTAAATATTAGTCATCACACTTCAAAATCATCTGGACAGCCAATAGGAAGCAATACAATGAGAGAAGTTTCCCTAGGCCTGGAGATATGTGAATTGTGAAAAGAGAAAGTGAATTATACATAAAACACTTCTACATGGATCAAAGAGAAGAGAGGGGAAATAGTCAAAAACAGGGAGAACAGTTTCACCTTTTGCTTCTTTTCTCTGTACAGGTGCTCAAGGTTTCCATAGAAACTTGAACATAGTGTGATTTTGGGGAAAATACTATTTCTTCCATTTCTGTTTAACTGCCATAAATGCTATGCGAAAATTGATGTGTGGTTTCTCTTTTGCATAACTAGGCCAGCTACTTCCACAGAAAACATTTACTAAAGCCAATGAATCTATTGAGCCTTCTTGTGAAATTCAGAATATAGATAATTTTTAGATGTCACTGGAACAGTTCTGGTCATAAAACAAAGCTAAGTGCTATCAGGAATTAAAATGGAACTTGCCTTTCATCTCAGCAGGTGATGCATTCGCATTATATTGGTTATATATATCGCAAGAAATCCATTTATCTACAGCTTCCACTCTGAGCAAAGTGGTGATACTTTTCTTTAAAGGAACACTTCTTTAATGCATAGCTTTTTGGTCTTTTGGCAAAGTCAAATATGAGCTTCTGTTTAAAAAATAGTGTGTATATTACAGTGCATTACTATCTAATGAATAATATCTAGAAATTGATAAAAATTATCTAAAAACAGGCTATGTAAAATGAGATACATTCTAAATATGTTGGTAGTTGGTGTATTTTATCTAAGGCTACATATATCTGCAGTTAGTTTGATGCTATCATCCTGAAGAAGCTGACAGTTACTTTGGCATTATCATCTCTTGGTAATGTCAAGGTATGAAACATTTTTGAATTAAATTCATAAGTGTGGGTTAACTTTCCCATGGAAGACATATTTTAGATGTTAGAAAGTAAAGGTGTTCATTATGGATGGACATTTTGCTTATCCACTAAACTGCTCCTGCAGAAAGTACTGAGTTAAACAGCAGCTTCATAATCTAATTTTAGAGAGTGGGTTTGGATGTATCTATACATGCCCAGGAGCAAAGTATGGAGCTGAGTGTATCACAGAGAAAGGCAGTTACTCTTTTGTGCAGGCAAGTTCAGTTCTACAGAGGAATATGGGCACTTCAGCGCTGAGAAGGTGAATATGACATTCCCAGCCTTTGTTCGAAAGCCTTTGTACACGTTTTTTTTACAGTAGATCATAGAACTTAGCGCCTTTAAAAGAATAAATAAATATTTCAGCAAGGAGCAGAATATGGGATTCCTTATTTTGAAATGGGAGGCCAGAAATGAGGACAATCACTGGTCATAGGCAAATAAATAGTGTACGTGGCTGGCAAGGGGAAGGTGGGACAAGGAGAGCTGCTGCCAGGCTACTTAGGCTGTGCCAGAACCTGAGAACTTGGTATGACATTGCTTCCCTAAAGCCTCTCCTTGGATTTCAATGCTTGCCCACTCCAAGTTGCTCCTCAAATGTTGTTCATAATAAAATTATTGGATGCTGCCACCCCATAACTTATTCAGCTAAACACGGACACATGTAAGACACAGCTCTGCCTATGGTTGAATACAGGCTGGATGTATTTCAGTCTAGATTTTGATAAAAAACTCCAAACTATTGTAATTCAGTTCTGTGTAATTATGGGAAAATGAAAATTTCAGCCTGCTTCTTGTTGTTGATTTTCCCTCCAACATTTACCTCACTGTTCAAAATATCTCTTGTCTATGCTAAAATGAAATAGGGGCAATTATTTCTATACACATAACATTGTTCATAAGGAAAAGATATGTTCTTAGAAATGCACACTTTGAAATGTTTGTCTACTGAAAGATATACTAGTGGAAAATACTGAATATATGAAAAGACAGATTCTTTTTTTTTCCCCTGTTTTTATTTTTTTTTCCTTTCTTCATATTTATATGTAAAACTAAACACATGGTTCGATATGTATACATTTTGGTAATATTCTAACTTTTCTTTGTCACTAGAATTATTGTAGTGATGGTTTTAACCTGTGCTCTTGAATGGTCATCTCCAAAGTCTCTAAAAAGAGCCTCTGACTTCTGTGCAATTTGAAACAAGTTGTGTTGGTTAGTACCTCATAGTCTCACTGAATCAGTTAATGTATGACAAATCAGTTAATGTACGACATATCAGTGTCATGTTTCCTGAGTAATATTGGCAGAAAATGTATAGCACCAGTGGGCTGGAGGCTTGAGTGCCTTTCAATGTCAATGTTATTCTCATTGAAATTATTTTAATCATACCTTTCATGAACATTAAAATGAATAAATATAAACTAAAATTAAAAAGTGCTGACTAATTGCACTAAACAAGAAGAGAGCTGACAGATGCTAGTTACATGCTTACTGAACTGCTGGGAAAAATCACTGTGCAGATGAGGGCAGACAAAGACCGAATGGAGTATAATGGAATATCTGCAAAATTATCTCAATGGAAAAAAGTCTGAGCACTCCTGGCACTTGCTACTCTGGTAAGAATTTTTGCTTAAGTTGTTCATAGAAGAAACTTTTGAAATATACAAGAATAACAAATAATAAAAAAAACGTAAATTACAATTCACAGAATTTTTACAAGCATCAACAAGTGGAAAACATCTCAGCTACAGTTGGTGAGGAATACATTAACTTATAAAATGTCTGATAGTGAAACTCACTCTTAGAAGTCTGTAGCAATGTCAACCGTAGGAACTTTACACCGCCAATGTCTTGAAATAATCTTTTGAAGATCTGAATTGCACAGTTAAAATATTCTCTTAATATGCATCAATTTTAAATAGGCAGAAAAGCATGCACGCACCGAAGAAGAATTTCTAGGTGATCTATTTCATGTTTTATTAAAACACGTTTCAGTATGCTTCCTATTACCTGAGAACTTGACTCCTATTCCATCTATACATTTCTGAAAGAAAGAGATTTGATTTATTTTATCTTAAACCTCGCAGTTTTAGCTTACCTTATCACAATTAAATATGCTTCGCCCCCCCACCCCCCATTCTTATATCACCATGTACAGAGTAAAAGAGCCATAATCGGAGATTCTCTCACAAGTTAAAATCTGTAGGTGGGTAGCATTTGCTCCTTCCTCATTAGTGAATATGTTTAACAAACACAGTAACCTGAATACATATTGTGATTAGTAGGGCAATCTATTTTTTAGGCATTGGAAGTCTACTATCATTCAGTTTCTTGAAAAGGCAACAGAAATTCCTTCTTATTTTGAATCAGTCTAAGTCTTGAGTAATGAAAAAGAAAAACAAGAAAGAAAGAATTTTTCATTGGGCTACAGCTAATCTGTACCTGAAGTTTCCATAAATATTGTTTCCCTAATAAAGAACGGCTTGATGGGTTCTGAAGTCCTTCAGAGTGCTAGGACCTTGTTTTATAGACCTCTGCTAGTAAATTTATTCCCTGGTTTAAATCTAAAAAGTCCAGCTGTTTCCAGTGTTGAATTCTTAACTACTGAAATATTGGATTTATTTAGTCATGATAAATAGGACAGCATTTGTAGCATTAGAGGAGAATTAATTTACCAATCTATAGTAGTAGGCCTCAGTCCCACAATTCAAATTTATGGAGACCATTTATGTGAAAGTCAATGCCAGCATTTTACATCATTAAAATTAACAAAATGATCCATGGGATGCCAATATAACAGCTCTCCAGGACCTGAAATATTTACTAAGAGACTTTCAATTTAGTTCATTGTTGAAAATCCATGGAAACCACTTCCAGAAAGCTCCTAGGTATTTCTGGTTTACAGTGGAGACTCAGGTGCTTGGATTCACAGTCTAGTGCTTCTAGTTATGTTACTTATTACTAATAACATAAACTAGGCCAAGATGTTTCATTTGTCATGACATTTTTAACAGATGTCACTTCATATCTCACTATCTAAAAGGTGATAGGCAATTAATATACTTTGAATTTATGATTGTAACAAAATGTTGGTGTGATCAATCTCAATGCTGGTTTTTGTGTATTAACTGAAGAAGACATTCTAATATAAATTCATTATGGTTACAGGATACTATGGAGGATGATATTAGAGAAATTGTTTTTCCAAACAGACATGATTTGAGTGAAGTGCTTGAAGGCAATGACACCGTTCCATTAATTTTATAAGCACTGGTTTCACTGAGCATTCATTTTTTTTCAAATCTTTAGATGTTTTGAGAGAACTCTTCTCTCTTGGAACCCTGTAAGTGAAATGTGCTGGGAGATATGCTGACAACATTTGATTGTGATCACTGGAAAAAAATTAAAGACTTAAGGTGAGAATACATGCACTCACATTTTTTATGAAACAACATGCATACCACTATCAAAACAATGTCTTTTCTAAAAGAAGATCTGAATCTCTAAATGAAATATCAATTTCATTAATATACGGAAAATTATCTTCTAATTGTGGCCTCCTTCTCTGATGTGCAAGAACGATGTCTGCAGGCAAATTTTCTGTGGAATACATCATACGTAAGCAGCCACACTGAAATATGATCATGCACATCTCTTTAGAAGTTCTTGAAGTGGTGTATTATTTACAATTGCACAGAATTTAGAAGTCATACAGTAGAAAGACCAGATATTATTTATTAGCATACTGTAATTCTCTATATTTTTGTTGCAATTTCTTCCTCTATTGATAAAGCCAAATTTCATATTGAGATTTCTCTTTTCCCTTTTCCACCCCTCTTTTTCTCCACAAAACAATAAAACCTGCTACAATAAAATGAATTGTCAAAGATCCTATTATATGCATTTCTAAAAAAAATTTAAAAAAAATAAATCTGGCATATATTACTCAGAACAAAAAAAAATCTTGATGTAATTTGTGTAATTTTATGATTCATTAATTCATCTTTTCCCCTGGAGAAGCAAAAGTAAATTTCAGTTATGCATCAAAGGACTGTATCTACCCAACAATACTTTCCTTAGTCTAGTACATGTTTTATGTTGGTAGATAATGAATGTCAGAGACAGACTTATAAGTATACTGTTATTTATATAAACTGGAAGTGATCATGTTAGTCCTTTAAAAATTTCACATAGCTTCTAGAACAAGAAAATCTATTTTTCCGATATCAAATACTGATTTAACTTATGATAACTGATTGTATTCTAAATCCTTCGGGTCTTCTTTCAGTAATACATGTGAATACATTAGTGTTTACTTTAGCAATAATGTTCTAGGGACACTAAATGAAGTAAAAAAAAGAAACTTTAAAACTGCAGCAACACAGCAGCTCTGTCTGCAATTCTTTGAGGTTCAATAGCTTAAATTCTACGTGCTCGATTTATGTAGATGGAAAGTAGTTAATAGGAAACTGATGTTGCAGTTTAGTGACTAACTGTTCCGCCAAGCGCAGACCTTGTCATACATAGAATCATAGAATGGCTTGAGTTGGAAGGAACCTTAAGGATCATCTAGTTCCAATACCCTGCCATGGGCAGGGGCACCTCCCACTAGATCGGGTTGCTCAGAGCCTCATCCAGCTTAAACACTTCCAAGGATGGGGCATCCACAACTTCCCTGGGCAATCCATTCCAGTGCCTCACCACCCTCATAGTAAAGAACTTCAAATGTAGAGTTTCTTTTGAGCAGCTCAAGTTCTGATTAGATTACTTTTTTTTAACTGTTAGTTCGACAAAATTAAGAAAAAGACAAATTCAAAAATAAATAAGATTGTTCCAAAATTCTCTTTACTGGAATGCTACAAGCCAATCTTCTCACTATCAGTGGTTTAGGAAAAAGAAATCCACAAATAATGAATCCAAACGCCTCCTCAGCCATTAATATTAAACTTAGTAAGTATTGTAGCTAGATTTATGTTCAGATGCAAAGCATAGGTTTGTTATTTCTGACCTTTTGTTATATTTGACCCATATTAGCCATTGTGAAAAAACATAACTGAACTTGCATGCAAGGCCAGGAATCAATCAGGATTCTAATTAGTGCTAATAACTAGATTTGTGCGAGCAGTTTTGATAACTTGTTCTCAAAAGGATAGTTCCTGGATTGCTTCTTAAGATACATTTGTAGTCATGTTGCCCTAGCCGGGTTGTTGCTTTTAAGCCTTGATGTTGCATTATCTGGGCTGAAGGACTATGTTACATTTTGCGAGGACTACAGGCATTTCACCATTTATTTAGAAAAAGAGAAAATTAGACTCAAGTGATCCAAACTGAACATTTTGCAGATTGAATGGCAGATTAACAGTGGAAAATGAAAATGATAGGCTCAGTCATTACTTAGAAATATCCAACGGAGTCACAGAACTTGTTGACACCTGGGACAGGCTCACAAATTTTAGTGAAGATAACACAGCTTAATAAGCAACTTGTAATGGGATTCAATGCCGTGGTGGTTTGACCTTGTCTGGGAGCCAGGTGCCCACCAAGCCGCTCTGTTACTCCTCCCCCTCTCCTCCTCTCAGCTGGACCAGGAGGAAGCAAATAAGATCAAACTTGTAGGTTAAGGCAAAGGCAGTTTAATGAAAAGAGAAGCAATGCCATGTGTGGAAGCAAAAGAAAACAGAGTTAGTCACTACTTCTCATCAGCAGGTGATGTCCAGCCTATAAGGGGAAGCAGGGCTCCAGTACATATAGCATTGCTCTCCAGGACAAGCTGGTGGCTCCCCCTGCCTCTACTTCTTCCAGCAATTATTGTTATGGAATATCCCTCTGGTCAGTCTGGGTCAGCTGTCCCAGTTGTGTCCGTTCTCCAGATCTTGGCCACTCTGTCCCACTGCGGGGGGTGGGGGGGAGTGTGTCAAAACCAGCCTTGGTGCTGTGCAAGGCCTCCTCAGCTGTAGCCACAACACGGGTGTGTTATCAACACCTTTCTAGCTCTCAGCACAAAGCACAGCACTATGAGGGCTGCTATGGGGAAAATTAACTCCAGCTCAGTCTGACCCAATATAAATGCAAAGACAATATGACTGATGGCCAAAAGTGTTACATTATGTCCTTACCTCTCTCAATATTTACCATATGAGGTTGATAAAATTGTTTGACCTTTCTGCGTCAGTGTTTCGTTATGTGGCAAGTAATGCTGATCTATCTTGATAAAATTCAGTGTAAGTCTGTTGATAAAATAGCCCAAGTTTTGTGCTAAATAGTGCTCACAGTTTAGGTCTTCTGTGGTGCCTCAAAAGTATTGGAAAGGGAGCTTGAAAACTCAGCTGGTACAAGTGTGTGTGGGTGTAAAAGGTATATTATTAGATGCAATAATCATTAGATGGGTTTCGCTTTGAAGAACAAAATGAGGACATGAAATATTTTCTCCCAGTGTCGGGAAACTGAGATTCACAGCAGAATAGCAGGTTCTTTGTACACTGAAGAAAACCACGGCAAAGAACCCAAATAAGTAGTACTACAGGTGATTTCTTTATTTTTTTTTTTCCTATGGATGATATTTCTTATATTCTTATCACAGATATGCCCATGAGCTACAGTAAAGAATACCAGAGGAATGTAATTATACGTGGAATGTAATTACACATTTAGCACAAGAAATCTAATTATTCTTCTGTGCTATCTCAAACAATAAGCATTTTCATGCTAAAACTGCTTCTGTCAGACATCCTAAATATTAGAAAATTATTGATTTGAGGTTGAAGTTATTAAGTCAAGAGTAATTAAATTATCACACTTAATAAGAATTTTTGACTTGAGAATGCCCGAGTCTGCTATAGTGTGTCTATCAATATTGATGTATGCTTGCTTTAGATGCCTGCACTTTTTCAAATTTAAGGACCTTTAATGCCTGAAAGAGATCATCTTTGGTATTGTTTTTACGACTACTTGTAAGCAGGAAATTTAAATTAATGACCACTATGAACCTGTGAAGGCAGATTAGAATTAATAAGGAAACTGATTAAATATTCAATACGTTGTATCTTTCTTTAAACAAGATGGCATGTTTACATTTTTAAGTGAGTCTTATGAAGCAGATTTATTGTTTTAGTCATATCATGATTTAGGTTTTTTTGTAGTTGTTGTTATAGGATAGATACTCATAATCCTTTTACCTCTGCCTTGATATATAGTGTAAACATTTACATTCATCATGTTTTAAATCCTTCCCCTATAAATTGGATAGCTGGACAGACTCTGGACAAGCTTGAAAGTGTTTTGAAGAACATTCATGAGCCTACAGCTTTTAAGTTCTTAAAATCCCATTTAAACTTTTCTCGTTTTTAACAAAGAACTTTATGGAAGCTATGCAGCAATAGCAATAAAGAATACATTGTAGTGCATGACATTCCATTTCTTCATAGCTGGGGAGATTAATGAATTTGCCTGTAGGTTGGCCACCACTATCTCTGGCAATATAGAAATAAAATGCTCCTAATTATAACGCAGCCTCTCTTGCTTAGATCAAATGCAGCCTTCCCTTCAAATATGGTCTTTTAGATTGTTTTGCTTTTTAGATTCTACTATATCAGCATGCCAGCATTTTAAGAATGTTAAAGTTTAATTCATTTTAGACACAAAATGTAAATCTAATTAATTTCATGAATGTGAAGATTAAGCCCTGAATATTCAAAGTAAGAGTAGATAGTTAAAATTTAGACACCTAAATATGTGACCTGATTTTTGAAAGTACTTTTTGAAAAGGAGTAATGTTTACAATGAAACACTTCTGAAAATGGTGTATTATAGTTATGGTATGGAATTTTAAGGACTACAGGAAGGAATATGTTGCTCTAAATGTCTAGAAGTTAATCAAATCAAGACCTAGCTACTGGGGATCAGGTTCAAGGAAATATTTCCAAAATAAGATTATAATTAGACATATTCAGTTTCCGCTATCCTCTTGCATATCATCATGTTTCAAATATTTTGTCCCCATTTTCCCAATTTTATTATCATAAATTTGTTTGCATCCATGGAATTTGTTTCATTTAGCATTCTGTAATACATGAGCAAGATTTCCAAAGAGTCATCTTAGGTCATGTTCCAAAGTCCGTCTTATTCCTAAGAGGTGTTCTTTTCATGGCTTTTTGTTATATTATTCATGTTACTTTCATTCTGCAGTCTCTTAAGGGAATCTCTATCTCTTGACAAAATCAAAAACTATTTAAATGTCATTTGTAGTATGCAATTGGAAAAATACTATTAAAATACATGGAAACTCAGTTTAAAAACTGTACTTTTTCAGACATGTAACTTTTGCTTATTTTAATTCAGTTCAAAACAAAGCTCATAGCATCCTGGATGATAAATAAGGAGTCCTGACAGGTGTACTGTGGGTGTTTCAGCAGAAGGAAAAAGAACTCATATTTTCATGTTCTGTTGTTTTTTTCCAAGAAATGGGAATTTATTTTTGACCAAACAAATCTTTAGTTTGACTAAACCTCAATACACCTACAGCAGCTGGGAACACTATTTTCCAATTTAATGTATTTTTAAAAGAAAACACAAAAACTTTTCATTTTCTTCAATTTTTCTTTCACTTTCTCCATGGCACAGCATCTATCAGGATCCAGACGTGCAAATATTCATGATTCTGTAATTAAAAATAAGAAGGAAAAAGTGAAGAAAAAACAAAGTTTGTACTGGATGGTTTGAACTATTAGTAGCATCATTTTAGCAATTCTGAGATTAGATAGGATGTATTGAATCTCTTTTCATATCTTGCACTCTGTTCTTCAACAGTTAGAATAGTAAATATTCTTTCAAGACCTGAATACTCTTTTAGAAAAAAAAAGAAACTATATGCAGCTAAAAATAATGGATGTCAATTCATCTTCTACTCGATATCCACAGCCTTATCCTAATGTATCTTAAAGGTAAAGAAAGGGATATATAAAGTACCCAAATGCACAGAAACAGACAGGGGCTCAGGCTATCTGTGGATGCCCAGGGAAGAGGCAAATAGTATGGGGATATTTTCATGAAGAGGAAGCAAGAAGTAAACACACGGATAATATTACAAGCAACCTAACTTTTCCCTTTATTTTGCTGCTTAATACTGGTGGGCATCCCTGCATTAGGACGGTCAATGAGGAGAACAAACAGATTAGGTGGCCTTTCACAGCTTTGTCTGTGATGTTCCCGCTTATGTCTGTGATGTCCGTTTCTTCTGAAACTGTCCAGAAGCAGTATGAGCTACAATAAATGGCACGCTATGATTCATGCAAATTATCAATGCCTAATTAACTGCATATAAGATATACCCCTTAAAGTACTACCAGCTAAGTATTTTGTTGAATATTCGGGTGCAAAACAGACCACAATGAATTTAGTCCTAGCACGCAAATGTATTTTGTCTTGAAGTATTCTTATCACAGAGCTTCAGATTTATAATTTTTCCATGCTGCTGTACATTCTGTGAACCAGGTATGCCTAAAAAAAAAGTTCAGCTTTCATCCTTCAATGAACTAATTAAGCTAAAGCAAAAGTGAAGTATTATAGAGGTATGGAAATGAATTGTTGTCTTTTTCCATGAAATCAGGCACATCATTACAGAGCCGGGTGCCAAGATGTTAATTTCTTTGCTGCACAAGGATTTACAAGCACTGCCAAACTGTCTGTTCTTATCAAACTTTACTTGGTTGCAAATGAACAAAAGATTTTAGATCAAATTTCACCATTTAAAGCAATTTGATTAATTACTAGTCATGGATTAGACAATTTAATAAATAGCTTCCCCTCACAGCTTGTATTTATACTATTTAGCAGCCCTCATACTCTAAAGTGTAGAAAAATGGCTTGTAAAATTACTGAAGAACACGAGAAAAAAAGTCTTCAAATTTCCTACCACTCTGGATTTCTGTTGCTTACTAATACCTTAAGGTGTAAAATGGAATCGTGGAATTATAAAATGGTTTGGGTTGGAAGGGACCTTAAAGACCATTTAGTTTCAGTCTCCTTGCCATGGGCAGGGACACCTCCCAATAGACCAGGTTGCTCAAAGCCCCATCCAACCCGATCCTGAGCACATCCAGTGATGGAGTATCCAAAACGTGTAGCTAACATTTCTCAGATTTCTTTCTAAGAGCTATCATTACTTCTGCCTATGAAAAAAGTACAGCCCTCTTGCTATATACTTCCTATAACAGTATTCTGTCAAAGAGTTTGCCAAAACCCCATGGACAGCATATATTTAGTTACCACAGCAAAAAATCCACAGTCAGTCCCTTCTCCAAATGTCATGAGACGTTAAGAGAAAGACCTCAGCGTGCCTGAGTCAGAGTGAGCTTTTCATGGGACCAGCTGTTGTGCTCTTCACATGAAGCTTGGTGCTTACATTTGGTTCAGTTCATTGTTTGCTACCTCACAGCTCATGTTTGTGCAGTGGATGGCAGGAGATGCGCCCTTCCCCTGTCTGCTATGACAAGACAAAAAGCTAGGCTTTTCTTTTTCTGCTTGCAGGCTTTCTCTCCCTGCAGGCTTGTGCGGGTGTCTGCACACTGGCTGGAGTTCAGGCTGGCTGTGGGGGGCTGTCAAAGGCCTCTGAAAAACTGAATCAGAAGCAGCGTGATTTACTTGCCCTCGCCTCCTCTCTCCACAGTTTTGTCCACACGTTCCCCAAAGCATTTTGACTGGCCTCACGTTATCTGCTCAGTCTGCAGACTCTGCTGAGACATGGCAATAAATGACCTCATGGCCATTAAAATAAAAGAGTCACAAACAGTATTCCCACACTTGGTATATTAAACCACAGGAAACAAAGGAGTATCCATAAACAATGTGTGTGTTGCAGTTTCAAAGGCACAAAGCAGAACCAGCCTTCATGCCCAGCACAGGAGCCTGCCAGGGTTTGTACGCAGCAACCTGTGGCTGAGAGCAGCTCGGCACCTCTGAGGGTGGGCACTGGCGGCCATGCGCCTACAGGGCCTGCTGGGCAGAGGTGCTTGGCTGCCATGCCACCTTATGGATCAAGTTCCAGAGAAGAGGAGGCCAGAGGCCCCGTGGCGGACCACAAGCCTCTGCCCACCTGCCCCTGCTCCCTCTGGGTGGGGCAGGAGGGGTGTGGTGGCACAGGTGCAGGGGAGGTGGCAGCCATCTTGTGGAGGTGAGGGGAGGCAATTTCTCTCCCAGTGTGCTGGGGACTGTCTGGGAGGTGCTTTGGAAAGTCAGTAGTAGAGAGTAACAGGAGCAGCAGAAAGAGTGCGTAGGCAGAGGGAACTTTATTTTCAAAAGTTTTGTTTGTTATTACCTGGTTTTGTATTTCTAAAACCAAATGTAGCTTTTGAGAGCAGAGGCTTTTTTTTTTAGTGCAGTTGCTCCAATTAAAATGTGCTGACTGACCAAGAGGCAGCATTTATGCTCTATGCAGGCAGTCATCTCAAGTGAAGTGAGGCCACGGTACTGCACTCTCAGCTGTCCTTTTGTCCCTGTGTCCATCCCTCCTGCCCTTCTTTCTAATGCTGAGTTTGGAAGAATGCTTATGGTTGCCCAGTGCCAGCCTGGAGAAGTTCATGCTGAAAGTCTGGCTCTACTGTGAGGATCCAAAACTGTGATTGAAACAATGTTTTGCATTTAACTGGGCTCCCAGAGGAAGAGTTTTGGAGGCTGAAGTACTTACTGTTTGCAACGGAAAGGCACAGCTTGGTAATTTGATTATGAAATGTAGTCATAGCAACTTTGCAGACTAGAGTAGTATGGGATCTGGGCTATGGGCTGGCTATATTAAACTACTTACATCCAGCTCTTCAAAGCTCATGTCTTTACTGAAATCAGGACACCTTAAATATCAGTAGGGCAATGGATGAATATCTTGGAATTTCAACAGGCAATGAATGAATATCTTGGAATTTCAACAGGCAATAGCTGTAAACAGCAAAACATAGGGAGTATTCATTCATAGGAATGAAGGGATAATGATGCCTGTTTATCTTTTTCTTCTCTCTCAGAGTAATCTCTCAAGAAGATTCTCAGCCAACAGCAGTCCTGCAAACCCTCCAGCAGCTAAGTTGAAGTGCTGGGTTTTGGAGTATCTTGCAACTAAAGGGAGAGGAGCATCAAATGTCATGTTGCGGTGTCTTTGAGGGTGCACCTACTCCCAGCAGGGGATGCCAAAGGTAAGTTTTAATGTATGAATGCTTTTTTTCTGTCCTTTGGTCATCTATGACATGATGTTTTATATTTTTACACAATTTTAGTAGATATTTGTCTTCCATAACTGTGGCTCTACAGAGAGTAGGTAGGTGATTCTCTGCCTGGTAGATAGGCCAAGCAAAAAAGAGTTTTAAGTGCTAAACAAGCACATTCTGGGGGAGGGGGTGAAAAGTGCTTTTTCTTTGTATGATTGTTTGTAAATATCTAGATGAAAACACTAGTCTCTGTGTGGTATTTGAAAACCTTGTATACTGTGCTCATCTCAGGAATTGTGCACCAATGAGAAGTTGTTTTGTGTACAATAAGGTAGCAGCTTAGTCCGATTGGGAGAAAGAGGCCTTTCACTACTTCTGATAGTGTGAATGATGCTAATGGAAAACATAAAGATTAGTAATTGGTTGCTGTAGGTATTACTTTTTTTCCAGATTCTCAGTTGTGTGCTTCAGTCTGTTCCTAATTCATCCATTGTATTTTGTGTCTTTCGATGAAAAAACTTTTTTTTTTTTACACTTTTCTCAACTGTTTGATGTAATCTTTTGATACACACCTATGTGTTAAGGTCAGTTTATTTTATAAGGTGGAAATATGGAAATACCTGACTAAAAATATTTACCTAGATCATCTCATAATTTTGATAAAAGGAATTGAGAATCATTTTAATAATTTTTGTAGCAGTATCTCCTGCTGAGGGAGAGAATGTGGGAATGTACATCTTCTGGAATGTGAAAAGGAGAAGGGAGTACCAGGATTTGTTCTTGTGGTGCTGACGCTTTGTACAATTTGTTCTCTGTGCTGCAAGATGCTGACATGGGAGAGAGCACATTTTTATTGAAAGTTTGAGTTTTTTCAAAGCTGCCACAGAGTGAAGTGTTTTGGCATCTTTTCCTTCTAGGTCTATGTTGAGTGAACATGCTCTGTCTAGAAGCTATAAAATCAGAATTTCATAAACTTTTTTTTTTCATTTGACTTGCTAATTAGGGTTTTTGAAAACACTTTTAATTCTATATTTTGGTTAGGGATAGAGTCCACCACTGCCTGTTATTTGAAGCCAGTGAAATTAAAGCAGCAGAGAGTTTGTTTATAACTTGAGAGCAAGTATGGCTCTGGTGTGAAAACTTTTCCTCTTGATTTTGAGTAAAAAAACATATAGTGATTTTCATCCTAGTCTGAGAAATAAAGTGAAATCATACTTGCTCTTGCTTATAGGAGTATCTGATATTCTGTTTTCTTTTTTGTTTTTGAAAATCGTGATACTGGAGCAAATATTTTTCCCAGGAAATGCGTTAAAAATGATCTATCTTTGACATTCAGTGAATTATAAATTAGCAGTTAGAATGTAATGATAAAAAAAGAAGGTATCTGACCTTTTCCAAATGGATACTAATATTTATTCAGGATAATTTCCTAGCCAAGAATTTTCTGCCTAATGAGTTAAGTTAACAAATTAGTGCCTTACCAGTCAATTAGCAATTTCAGGCCACTAGTAAGCAGTCAGTTAGTGTTGTACTGCTTCTTTTCTGTAGTAATTCAAACCAATTTGTAATAATCGCTTCTCTTTCAATTTATGGGCGTAAATATCTATGACATAAACCAATTCCGTATTGGTTTTTCAAATACATAAAATTAAAAATGAGCCTGGAAATGCAGAAAGGCTATTAGCGTTTTGCTGAATTGATTTATGCCGTAAATAGCATAAGATTACATGTACAGCTATACACAAATTATATATTGAACTGGAGTCACACTCTTTCAATTAGGAACTGCTTTTTTAAAAGTGCATTGTTAAGAGTTGCACTGGGATATAACCATATAAAAGAAAGGTTAGGTGATGTAAATTTGGAAAAGAGCTTAAAAAAAAAAAAAAGCATGACTGTATTACTGGGAAAATTAACTTGGTGTATTGAAGATATGGATTTGGTTATGTGTAGGGTTTTTATTTGGTATGAATTGATGCAGATCCTTTCCGAAATGCTGTTCTGTCAAACGTTAACATTTACTCGACTTATGTAAATGTTCATCCTTCATCTAGAACTTGAGACAAGTGTACTCCAAATTGGAGGCAATTGGAGGTGGCTCCTGACAGATGACTCTTTTTCTGTAGTGTTTAGTGATGGGACTGGAGATGACAGGGAATGGCTGTTAGCCTATTTCTTGGCCTCTTTTCTGATGTTTTTGCCCATTCCAGTTATTTCTGTAACTTTCAGACATGCTTTTAATGCAGAAGTGCCATTTCACCAAAGCACTGCCTTTCCTTTTATTTTTTTCTTATCAGAGTAACCAGCTAATTCCTGTGTGACTGCCAACACTGGGATTGGGCAAGCTCCTGCTGATACCACTTAATTTAACTGCTGCCTGTGGTTGAAGGAAATTGTCTTTCATGGCAAACAAAGAAATAATTTTTTCAGTTTCAATAACTGTCTAGAATTATTGACTCATAGTACCTTTCCCACCTCAAATCTTGAAAAGAGAGGTATGTGTTATAAATCTCCCAGGAAACACAAGAATTAAAACTGTTTGGAACAATTCTTAGCTACTTTTTCTACCTTCTTTCCCTACACTTTACATTCAGTAAAGATTTTTCTGTATATCTTTCTTATCCGTAACAAAATCTGTGCTTGGAAAACACCAGAAAAATGGGTTTACAACTTCATGATATTATAGAAGAGCAACAGAATGTGAGTTTACTGGCAGATTTGGCTTCCTGTATGGATAGGAAAAATAAAATGTTTATATGCATGGAGTGTATCACTGGGTGTACAGATGATACGTCACGTGACTTCCTAGAATATGGAATGCATATGTCATCACTTTGTGATCAGTGTGTATCGATACTCTTGGTGGAAAGTGAGTTGTTGCAAATGTTCAAAATGCCATGTGTCAGGAGCAAGCTGAAAAATACCTAGAAATATCGAGAAATATTTCTGAAATATTTCAGCAGCTTCTTTCTGAGCTCCCTTACCCTAATTATTGTGTTGAGAAGGTCTCCTGTAAAGTTTGGCATCCAGGCTTTACCAAGATGCTCGTAGGAAGGACTGCGGTGAGGAGCTGGTCTGTCTGATAGCTGCCAACATCTGAACTGTGCCTTTGCTCACTCTCTGCCCGATAGGATCTTGTAAACATACCGTCCAATTTCTTCATATGGGTGATCATATGGCAGTGGAAGTATGTTTTGGTGATACCCTTGACCAGAATAAAACATTCCATAAGGCACATTGCTTAATGCTGCATAATGGTAAAGCAAACACTGTGACCAGTAAGTGAGAGGGCACCCATATTTTTTTCTTAGGGTGAGAAGGAAAGGAGGGAAATAGTGGTGAGAATAGTTTTAAATGTATAATCGTTATTGTCATGATGATATTTATTAATAGCTTAATTTTAATAATAAAAATGTATATTTTGGGAAAATAGAAAATGAGGGATTAGTTTCCTACCACTCTTCTATTTACAAGGTATACTTTCTATCCCATAATGTGCCAACCGTGAAACGGAAAAATATTGTAATAAGCTATGATATTGCTGAAATAACTGCCAGAATTAAAGATGACAGTTTATTATTAGAAGAAAACATTTTTAAACAGAACACAAGCAATGAAATAACCATGCTGCAGTTAAAGTACATTTATTTGGCTTTTTGTGTTTTGTGGTTTGTTTTTTTTTTTGTTGGCAATGAGATTTTTAACAGAAGGTAGGTGATTCTGTTTGCAGGCTGCCAAGGAAGCCTACGTAGTCAGTCTCATGAACTTATCAATGGTATGGAGAGCTCATAAAAGTGAGGCATCATGCTACGTAGTTGAACTGTTTCTGAGTATTTCAAATGCAAGGAACTGTCTTCAGCCAGGGAAATTAATGAATATCACACAGAAATCTTATGCTAATGAATACTGTAGTCAAATCCTTTGTTTCTCTCAGTTTACCAAGTTCAACTCTGAGGATACACTGTCTGAATTATGTCAGTTTTTAACAGAAGAAGCAAGTCTTTTACTAAATTACAATGTTAAAATCTTGTTGGGGGAAAGGGAAGAATACTGTAATTTAACTCTTAGTAGTACTTTCGTTATACTGCCTCTGCTGATGTCAAAGCCCTGGTGGTGTCACTGTGCCACAAAGATTGCTCTACTTAATTTGGTATCTTAGTGATGCTGCATACTGGTTTGAAAGATTGACGCCAGAGAAAAAAATCTTAGAGGAAGAGTGTCAACAAAGATGAAGAATGGAAGTAGAAAGTGTGCTGCTTCCTGAATGCAGTGGATTTAGATGATCCGTTGCATGCTGTATACCACATCTCCCAGGGAAAATCTAAGGAAAATATTATCTTTTTACAATTAATATATGCAAATGAATCAAAGTTCCTTTCACAGAGCTGTCTAGTTTCAAAGAAGATAAGACCTCTCAGTTAAATAACTTCTACGATTAAAATATGCAATGTTTTCTCTTGCATATATGGGTTTAAAGCTCTCCTATCTATTACTAGATATTTCTATGCATAATAGTGAATCCAGAGCCTTCAGTGAGATTTAGAAGAAATCTCCACAGATTTATGGGAAAATAGGAAAGGCAGGGGGACTTAGTTTGCTTATTAGTGCCTAGGAAAAATTTTCTCCTTAGCATTTCTTTGATTTCTTACTTACATTATTAGTTAATTATTTAATTAATTAAATTAGAAACTTTTACTCTGAAAATGACTTGTGTATAAAATTGTTAATACTTAAGTCATCCTTCTACCGATCCAAGAAACAATTGTAAAAATCTAGTACTGGTAATACTTTCATGAAAATGTACAGTGTATTTTATGCTCTAAGGATGCTAAGTCATAGAAATAGATAATAAATATATTAATTATACTTTTTCCTGTGCTCACAGTTTAGCATGCAAATTAAACAGGTTGCAGAGTCACCGAACTTGTGCAGAAAGGTTAGCTCAGGCTCATAACCACGCTGTGGAAAATATTCACCCATTATCTGTTCAGCTGAGTCATTTTGAATTTGAGCCCTGTCGACGTGGCACAGTCAGGCCCAGTGGGAATGCTGACAAAATCATATAGTCAGACGTGCAGTCTGAGAAATTCAGGTTTGGGTCCCTCCCTGTTCCACCCCTCCAAAATGAAAAAAAAAAACAAACCAACTCAGCATCCATATGTTCTCTCTCATGCTGTAGAGCATGGAAATTTTAGTTATCAATCTCGGTTAATTAGCTTAGCCTGCT
Organism: Baryphthengus martii; assembly: GCA_013396935.1. NCBI lineage: Eukaryota > Metazoa > Chordata > Aves > Coraciiformes > Momotidae > Baryphthengus > Baryphthengus martii. The sequence goes on along the minus strand of VWZK01009556.1, from coordinate 28,347 downwards.
TTGTTTCATGAAAAAGTTATTGACTATATGATTTTCGAGGAAGTCTGTCACAACAGCCAATATTGTTTAAAGAACTTGGGAAACGCTCTTGTATAAAAGGATCTTTCAAATAACGATCATAACTTGCTATAAATTATTATCACTACTTTTTAAACTAGTTGGAGTTGTTTTGTTGGTTTGGGGTTTTTTTTGTATTTGTTTTTGTTTGTTGTTTTTTTTTTTGGTTTTTTTTTTTTTATTCTTTAAGATTAATTCTTTAGTTCTTTAAGATTAATTCAAAACAATACCTTTAATTACTGTACCAAACGACTATATGCAGTTCAGGTGCATCAATAATGCTAGCTTAGTTTTGTAAATCGAAGTTTCCTTAAACACGTCACTCTCTAAAATCACAATGGAGCAAAGCAAAACCATAGAGAACAAATACGCCTAGCCAAGTACTACTTCTGAATAAAATAAGCTGGTTCAAGCTTCAGGTCTTTTTATGAAGAAATAAGAGGAAATATTTTTAACTATTTTTATGGCTGTGTCATATTTCTCCTTCCATTTTCAGTAGTATTAAGGTCAAAAGAGTATTGAGTAAAGGTGGTAACTGTTCATGTAAAGCCATCTTCTAGTTTGAACAAAGCAGTTCTTATTGATATATCTCACGGTTACGACAAAACTTACAATCAGTTCGTTAACGATGCTCATAATGATGGATAAATGTATGTATTAAATAGACAAGAGACATAAAAGGAGAGACTGGAAAGAGAGATGGAGATAGCGAGTTGTAGCAGAACCAGAAATAAGTTTTGATTTTTACATTCCTCTGACAATATTTTACTATTACACTTTAATATTCATGTAAGCGTTCTGAGGTTTCAGCTGGATTTTTGGGATGCTTATTTTAGTACATGGTATAATAAAGTGGAAGATTACATCTGTGGAGAAAATTATCCAAATAGGTAAAACCTCAGCCACGTAATGCCCACAGAATCCATTTAAAATAAATGTTATTAATTTTAGATGACTATTAAAAATAAATGGAAAAACTACTGAATGTAATTTTTAGCCCTGAAATGTAATGAGTGCAGAGCAGGAGCAGGTTTTTTTCAAATAAAAACATCAGTAAGGTGAACTTTCACACACGTGAGGAGCAAGCATAAGTGTTTTTTATTAAAAACCGGAACAGTTCACCACAGAAAAGCAAGATGCAGCTGCTTAGCAGATGTAAAGGTGTTGTCTATTGTTCAGCTGACTGGCACAGCTGAATTCTATCAGAATGCAAGAAATAGAGGCAGAGGTGCCACTTCAAACAATCTCAGTAACCACTCTCTCAAACTGTTGCCTATGCATATGGGATTAGTCAATTATGTTGACAACAGAATTTGAAAACCAGTTGAGGCTTGAGATGCCTGCAGATTTCTAATGTGTAAAAGAGAAGGAATAAACTTCTTAGTAAACTCTCTGATAAACATGGAAGCTACTCCTTGGATTCAGTACACTGCTTTGTTGCCTTACGTACAATATCACAGGGCTACTGCCATTCCAATACTTACTACCAGCCACTGAAGTAGTGACTGGTTTTTAAGGCAGCCTTGTTAGAGAATGTTAAGAACATGCTAAAAAGCTCCTTGTTTTATTTGCTTTATGATTTGGAGGTTGTTCTGGTGGTTTTTATGCTCCATTCAAAAGCGTGATACATGCTACGTAACTTAGTGTTGCAACTTGTGATTCGTGAACAAACAAAATGACGAAAGCTCAAAACTGCTGAAGATCCTGCCGATTAAACCAGAGCTTCTGTGCTGACAGCTATGCGTATGACCATTATCCTCTGAAAGCAAAAACCTACCCAGCTTTTTGAATGCCAGTTTTTTAAGTTGCTGAGAAGGTAGGTCATCTTGATGTTTATTTAGAAAAATCAACCTTTTAGCAGAAAAAAATGTACAATTTATTTTTTATCTGGGAAATTCTAGAGCAACCAAAGGTAAAGCTTAAAATCAATTACAATCAGAAAAATTATATATGATATCTGCAGTAATAAAAGTCAAACTCCTCATTATTATGGGAAAGAAACTACTCTGGAGAGAGATTTAGTATCATTTCCTAATTGATTTATGAAGGAAAAGCTTACTAGAGAGAATTTGTGAAATCACTTTCTATTTCTTACCTTTATTGCCTGCTCCTTGTAATAGAACAAAAATTGACTTTACAGTATTCTAATCCCATGAACATCGGGCTTTATCAGTAACATGTTTTACGTGTTTTGACCTTGTTTTTGAGGAATTCTTAATGACACTGAATATAACATGTTTTACGTGTTCTGACCTTGTTTTTGAGGAGTTCTTAATGACACTGAATATAAAAGTCATCTTTGCCACTATGCAAGAATAGGAAGGACAAAGAACAAACGAGGGTCTCTGAAAAATTTTAAATGTTGAGTTATAGGGAAAACCATTTTTAATGGTAACTGTTATTTTAAATCAATATTATTGAAATAACAATGTTGGTTTAAAATAACATTCAAAAAAGTGAGTTTTCACAAATAACATTGAAAATTTTCAAACAACACAAAAAAACATTGCAGCAGAATAAATTCAACAAGTTTGTTTTGACTGAAAAGATGTTCTTTACTCATGCTTATGTAAGTATTTCAGTTACATTAGTACTCCCAAAATAATTACACAGCTCCAGATAGTAACGTCAAGCATCTCAACGCACATGTAATAAATTCAAGATTAAATTGATTTCAGAGTTCCGTCTCCTCTTTATAAAGATGTAAATATCCAGTGGTTAGTGTGCACTGTAGTGGTTGGAGTGGCAGTTATGTTTTAGTCTCTTATCCCTTCGTCTATTGCCAAGTTTTATGCGACTGGATGTCTTAGCGATTGTACTTCTTGCTATTTCACCTTTAAGTCTTTTTTGCCCTTTCCAAAAGAATGGTGCTGATTCAGTTGTAAGGCTGATTGATGACAGTAAATTGAATTGCACTCCCTTTGTAATATTCATTTTATGATTAAAAAAAATAAACCAGATATGACCTCATGAATGAATAGAATTGCTTTCAGTGGGAATATAGTAATGTTCCAGTCGTCCTAGTACACTGACTTAGACCGGAATGTTCTCTATAAAAATGTTTTTAAATACTATGTTAGGTTCCTTGCCGCCGTGAGAAGTACTACTTAAAAGACTGAAAAATATGTTTATTTACCTAGCCTTTGGAATGTGAGTATTGCTTTTGTGTTTTCATCCTTCAGTTAAGCATATCCGCATTTGAGATATGCAGTGCTTGTGTTTTAATCCCTTCTCCAATTTATATAGTTGTTGGCTATTAGTGATCTTGGTCTTTCTGCCTCCTTCTCTCTCTTAATATATGCTACTGGCAAAAGTGTAGGATGCATCTTTCTTAATGTCTGTATTTCTTAAAAAAATGTGAAACTTTTATTAGTTCCAGTAAAATAACAGTAGTAATACAAATGCCAGCTTTGAATTATATGTGATTTTCGTTTCTAGCTGCCAGGCAGTCCAACTGAATTTTCTTTTGTTTTTAAAACACTTTAACTGATTTTTGTTTCTTACTCTTACGGAAGAAGTTTGTAACTCTAAAGAGCAAACAGGCAAAAAAAAAACAACCTTAAGCAATTCTTGATGTTTAGCAAATGCTTTTCCAGTGCTTTTACTTATGCAGCTGTTCATTACATTTTTAAAGGCCCTTCACCACTGAAATACATAGTCCTGGACAGCATGAGTGATGCTCAGTGGTAGAACAAGTGGTTGAGCCTGTTCACACAGTGGGAGGAGGTTGGAAACGGTGAAGGACATTCTCCTGATCACTTGTGTTGACGATTGTTCTGTAGTACATCTTTCCAGTTGATATTCACTCTGATGAAAGAAATCTTCTATTTATTTATTTATTTTTAATAGGAGATCTGTCCAGCATGTTCTACTGAATCTACAAGTGAGGATAGTTTGCTTGCACTCTATTTAAAAAGGGATAAATGCTCCCTGTTTTGCTGCTCTGCTGTGAATTATAGTTCTGAATATTACCTTTTTGTTATTTCAGGGAATAATATTTCATGGTTCTTACCACAAAATATAACCCAGTTTATAAGTGAATGTCATCATGACCATGATTTTACAGTTGAAACACAAACTGAAAATAACCTCAAAACTATTCTTCAGTTCTCATTAGCCCTTTGTATACTTTCGATGTTCAAGATGTAAAAAGGGCCTCTGGATACAACGTGTTTGTTTTCAGAGTTGTCAGTGCTACATGCTACTATTCATAAAGTTGATAGTTAACTAACAGCCTGTTGTCTAAAAAGTGCTATTTGATTCGCTATCCCCATCACTGTGGTGGAGTTTGTTCTCAGAGTATCTTCAAAGTAAAAATTTATTTTCAGTGGCATTTATACATCCTGCTATAGCCATTCAAAGTTAGGTTTGTCCTGAGGCACTTATGTAGAGTAACACTGATTAAAGTAAACTAAAGATCTAGTCCAGAGCGTTTATCTGGTAATATAAATAAATCCAGCCACAGCTCTAGGTCTGGGGACCAGAGACATGTTAGATCCTTGTATTAGTGTAGCATTTTTCATTATAAATGTGAGGACACACTTCTAGATGAAAGAAAATGGGTGGTATTTTGCCTTCTGAACCCTGTAAAGGAATAAGTAACAATTATTCTCAGAGAAATACATCCATCAAGAGCTTCACTTCCAAAAAAAAAAAAAAAAAAAAAAAGATAAAAAAAATCTGTCTGCGAGACTAGATGAGAACTTCACTGTTTACTTATAGGAGTGACTCTTAGAAAACCTAAGGTACTTCTTTTTCTGGGGCACAATAGCCAGCTTCAATTCCCAGGGTGAGAAAATACTTCAGGCATGTTCTGTGTCTATGTCTTCACTGGCACAGAACCTTTCACTCTCGATGCCTACAGCCTGATTTCAGGACACATGCAGAAAGCCAGGTCCACTACTAGGACCAGCTGTGATGCTTTTATGCGATTTTCATGCTCATTCTCCTCTACAGGGATAGGCAATTGTTATTACTCAGCCATAGCATATGAAATAGAGCACTAAAGTTACACCTCAGAGAACTTTGGTTCTAATGTTTGAATGAACACAGCTCTTTGGCTAGGGTGAAAATGTTTCACTCATCTACTTCTACTTATTTAGTCTGTGTCCAAACCAATTTGTTGCATGTTCTGTGGCTCATTTACAAATGAAGTGGGGAAGGCCTCCATGTTTTGCAGTCAATTTATTAGAAGAAAGCTCTCGCTCTCTCTCCCAGAAATTCTAATCAATCACTTATTTTGGAAACTTTTTTTATTCATTTGTTTAGATTTTTTTTTTATTTTTTTTTGCTTCAGAAGATAGACAGGTAGACTCATCATTGCTGACTTATTACTACATCTTGGTGCTGAAAGCTGCAGCAAGATATTTTTCATAAACTTTTGAGAAACAGGTATTAGCAGAAGAGATAGACTTGTAAACACTATACCAAATCAAACTTTTAAAATGTGCGGTGCAATGGGTATATATTGAATTTTTAGATAATAGGTCTTAAAATGTTTTTTTTTTTTTAAATGCTTGTTTAAAAAAACGAACAAACAAAATGAGTAGAATGTGGAAAATTTCCCAGTAGTATTTTTTGTTCTCTTTTCTGTTTTAGCCATTCAACTTAAAGTGCAGCTGATATTTTTTTTACTTTCTGAGGGAGCTCATGTATGAAACATTTGATTGGTTAGGAATTTTCTCCGTGGTTTTGTTATAAACGGGCCAAACATTTTGCTGAACACATACCTATGAAAATACAGATGCATGTTGAAATGTAGACTTTGTACTTTGTTTTATATTTGTCACCAAAGATTAAGATCTTTGTTGTCAGTTGGCTGTGGATTAATCCATTGACTCTTGAGTATTCTCTCTTCAGTTGGTTACTTGAGCAAAGGGTTAACTCATTTTTGGTTCCTTAGTCTGTCATTGCCTCTCCTTTCCTTTTGTCGGTGATTTAAACAGAATACTCCAGTTTGCCAGGATATCAGTCTGTCTTTTTTCATGAGTGATAAATGTGCTAGGGGGAAAAAAAACAATTTATTGCATTTTCACAACTGAGGAAGACTGGATGGCTCGGGAGATTGGTCATGAGCCTAGATACTGAAGTTACAGATGCAGTATAGAGCTACACATACTATTCACAAATTCAAAGATGTATCTATAAAGACACCCTATAGATTGCACCGCAGAAACTGAAGATGGAAAGCTGTTGGTGGGACTTGATTTTCCTGTATGTGATTGCAGAAAACTTGACCTGAAACACCTTGAAGTTTAGCAAAGAAATGTTTGTCATATGTGCCTTTCCCAGCTGTTCTTTCAGAAGTATACTGCAGATGGACTTAGGGGAGAGTGAATTTTCTCTTCTTGGCTTTAGCTGTGCTCAATAGTCAGCTCTCATAAATATAAATGTGATAGAAATTGATTATTTAGACTACTGTGGTATATCATCTTAAGGTATACTCTAAGTCCAAAGTGAAAATACAGGACCAGAATTCCACTATTCAATACTGTGTAAAAAAAAAAAAAAAAAAAAAA
>VWZK01009556.1:0-21759 GCA_013396935.1 Baryphthengus martii | reverse complement strand
AAAAAAAAAAAAAAAAAAAAGATTTGAAAGAAAACTTTCAAATTACTTTTTGGTTTGGTTTGTTTTTTTTCCCTGTGAAATAAAGTATTGAAAATATTCTGAAGTTTATTGAGCTTTTTATCAGGGAGTTTTATGCCTAAATACTGTCTAAGAGGAAAAAACGATTCAATCAAAACCGGAGTTTGCAGTGGGCAGCTGTTCAAATAAAAATGTCAAACAGCATGTGGAGACTCTTCAGGACATGTGTTGAATTGCACTACTGAAATTTTACTAAGATTTAATAATGTCCAGGAGATTTTGGCTTTAGTTATTTCAATTCAGTGATGTAAGGCTACACTTAACTGAAAATTCAGAGTGGTAGTCCACTCTGAGTGTGGAGAATAAATCACTACTTTTGGAAGATTCTTTGCAATATTTATACTTTATACACTAGCTATTTTGAAAAATTATCTGAAATATTTATGTTTCATTGATTGATGTAAAATCTTTTGCGATTAAATGGTTAAAATCAAATAGAAGAGTAGGTGGCTTGTTTGATAAGAAGTGTATGACACTTTCCTAACAGGAGCTGTTAAGTGTTTGAGTAACTTTTTCATTTATAACTAGTTAAGTAATATGGATTTTTCAAGATAACAGGTGAATTATAGTGTGTGAAAACTAAATTTAGCTGAAGCAAAGTCTGGAAAATTTAATATCAAAAACCAAAACAGGAGGTATTAAAAAAAACCAACCCCAATCCTCATCCCAAGCAAAACAAAACTCTTACTCCAAAACCCTTCAACAAAACCATGTTCATTCTTGTGGGATGCATCAATCTCTATTGCCCTGTGAAACGTCTGATATGACAAGGTATTCATTTTAAGGTGTTTAGATGTGAAGCCTGATCAATAATAAATAAAGTACTTGCTTTCAATAACACTGACACCAGAGTTTAATGTTGGATTTTGAACTAAGGATATCCTAGCAATTTGCTTTCATACAAGGCACGTGCAGTTGACTTCCCAGAAGCTGAACAAGATAAACTTTAATGACCTTTGTAGTTTCGTTAGGAGGTGACCTAGGAATGCACTTCATTTCTTAGTCCATTATATCCACAAGGGAAGGAAGGAAAAGTATCTGCCCACAGCTAGTGTTTTACAGTGCCTTTTATGTACTTGGGTAATTTACATACTTTATAGACTTGTATTTTTTCTACAAACAAGAAATAACTCTTTCCATTTATTAGCTGTCATTACGTAAAGTTTACTTATAATTTTTCTATGTGCATAGGGACACAAGTAGTACATAGGGAGGAAAGTAATCTGTAAAAATATGCCTGGGTCAAATAATTTGTTTCAAATGCTCTTATTTACAACTTGACCCCTCCTGTACAAGGACTGCAAGCAAAAAAATGAAGAACCTGACTTCCTGGAGTCTAAAATGTGTTCAGATGTGGTGCTTCCAGTTCAGGCTATTGGAATACCTGGTTCAGTTCTGTTTATGTACAAATGTAAGCAAGGTGAATATTTAAATTGGAAATCTTAGTTTATGACTAAGAGCTCTGTCTCTCAGATTTCCAGACATTCTTTCCCCATGCTGCATATTTTGGAGACTACGCTGTACCTGTATAATTTATCCTTAACTGTTGATTAAAAAGCGCTTTCTCAAGAATAGCCATTTTCTTTCACATTTGATTAAAGTGACATACTATTTACATTTTCAAGCCTGTGTTCCGTTACAAATATTGAAAAGTTCATGTGAGAATATATACTATTTTTATGTGTATTTTATACAAGTTAATCTAAAATATGAACAGAGCAACATACAAAGTGAAGAGCATGACAGATTTTGGAGTTACCCATTGATATCTTTGCGTATATATTTTTGAGTGAGTAACATGCCCGCTTATTTATGTTTATTCATCTAAACATATATACACCTATTTATATTTGGCTATATGTAGACTTCCATATGTATATACACTTAACATGCAAAATATTAGTTCCTACAGTGTTGTGCGGATCATGGGTGATGAGAACTACTTGTTTGTAGTATAGAGGGAGAGCTAATACTGATAGTCATGACTAGCCCTGTTTTTTCCTACGTGCTGAATCACGTAAAATGAAGTTAAAATATAAAATGGGGTTTTTTTGTTCGTTTGTTCGTTTGCTTTGTTTTAAAGTCTTGGTTTGGTTGTGTTTTAGATATGCAGCTTTCACTACTATAATTCCATTTGGAAAAGTGATGTTGAATCTCTTAGCTTTGCCTGGTAAATGCATGAGTATTATCTTGTGTTTCTTTCTACAATATAAAATATTCCCAGCAAAAGAGTCTTCCTAGGAAGTAGATTAAAATAATAACTATATTACTGGGAGAATTCTGTAAGGAATTAAAGAAACATACTTCTACAGTTTAGATTTTAGGGAATTTTGAAATTATTGGCCTCATTTAAAGATTTTTATAGAAAGAAGCTACAAAGAGAATGTAAAGTTTTCACTTATGACCATTACTTAAAGCTCTGAGGTTACCTGATATTTAAACTCAATTATATGTTTAAAAAAGCTCTTGCTTTAACTGTCATAATATTGTAGTTGTAGAAACTAGCATGAATGAATTTCAAAACTATCACTGAGTTAGTGATTACAGAATGAAACTGCATTTAATTACTCATCTTTGCCAGATATGCTTTTTTTATTCAAGGGTTTGAAAAGAACATTATTGCCATAGTTACATATTATCTAACAGATGGTACAATGACTGCGGTGTATCATGTTTTACTAATATATTTCTTCATCAGATGTTCATACCAGAAGTATTTACCTTTATATAACACTGACATCGATTGTGCAGGCTGCAAAATAGATTTATTCCTCTGGAAAGGTATTTTTAAGAAAACGAATACGGTGACATTTGGAACTGCAAGCCCTGAGGCATTTGTACACTGTACCAAAAAGCCTAATTAACTCTCAAAGCTTGTGGTTTTTTTGGTGTATTTCTTTTCTGCACAAACACTAACAAAATGGTATTACCAATTGAAGTAAAATCAGCAGTGCTATTAAACTTAGTCCATGTGTCATCATTTTAAAATCAAAACCTTGGCATTGGTATGACTGAGAAATCTCATAGAACGTGAAACTTACGGGTCTTCCTCTGATGAGTCCTGTAATCAACACCAAAACAGTACCGCTTAGCCAAACATTAGGAAATAAGTCATACTGGACATCCAATTGATGAATGTTAATGGATCAGCAGTTAAAAACATTTATATTCCCTCGCTTTCTAACGAGCCTTACTTTGTCAGAAATTCAATGGCTGAATAGATAAATTCCACTGTATGTCCTTCAGTCTTGGTACTGTTTTGCTCTTTTTCTGCTTGCATGTCAGCAGATGATTGACCTTTAAACTCTTGTATTCTAACCAGAAAACTAACAATAATTTTGAAAAGCACGTTTGTGGAAGTAATGCTTATTGCTCTCATAATTTTCTGAGGCTACAAGGACAATATTTTGGAGGTTTCTTCCTGTTGCCAAGCACTATTGATAAGTTTTTGAAAGACTCGCTGTGTTCATTTCATGTCATGGTTTTTACTTCTAGTACAAGATGCCTTGCCCACTGCTTATTCCCTACCGAAATATTCAGCCAGGAGAAACTTCTCCATAGAAAACCAAGCTTTGCTAGTTCCACTCCTTGCAGAACAATTTGTCTGCACTGTATTGCTGGAGGTGTAGAATTTCTCATATTTCACATGAGCTTCTTTCATGCCCTGAGATTCTAGCTAGCTGGATGCATCAAAAAGGAGTTATGCCATTTATTAGCCAAAATAAAGACAAACGTTTATTTTTTTAAATAAAAGGTAATTGTAGCATAGACTGTAGCTGGGAAACTTGCATTCTTTGATGTAGTCAGAAAACCTAATAATTATGGGTATATATGCATGGATGTGTATAAATGATTACAAAACTTGGCCATTATGCCTTTTTTTTTTTTTTCCTTGGAAGCAGAGATTGTGTTTTTTAATTTGAAGCAAAAAAAAAACCAAACCACAAACAAAAAAATCCTTAATAGCTTTGGCAGTATTGACAATAATCTTACAACATAGGCAAGGGACAGATATATTCTCAATATGCAAGAAGCTTTACATACTACTGAATGACTGCTGTCTGGCTTGGAGTTTTATAAATATTTGATTTGTCTTTCGATATTTCAGCTAAAGTCTTGGTTTACAGATCTACAAATTTTGCAATATTCGTAGCTATGTGTCTAAGTTATCTTCTGGTAAGTCGCATGTACAATATCCAATTGTAATATAACTTACTCTTACACAACTATGAGCAATGAACTTTTCAGATAAAATATAAAAGGCAAGACAGTATTCATATGGGGCCACAGAAGACTACTTCAAGTTCTTGTATAAGTTGTTATTCTTAAAAATGGATTTGGAAAGAGGATTATAATTATCAAAAACAAACAAAAAAAAAACAAATAACATCCACCTACAGCTTCCATGCCTACATTATAACTTTTCCAAGGTGCCAGCTGAAGTCGTATACATATAGGGAATTTTAATTTCAAAATATTAACTTTCTCAGTTAAATGTATTAAACCTCAGGCGTTATTTTGTTGGAATAATTTTAGTCTTTTAAACCTCAGCTATAAATCTAACAATGTAAACCAACAGTATTTAGCAGATGAATATTTTTTTTAAAGTTCTGTAATAACACCTTGTTTTAAATACAGTCACAAGGGAGGTAGAGGAAGCTATTTGTTAAATAAATTTTATGTATTCGAGATACTTTCCCTGCAGGTTGTTCAGCTACTACATTTACCAAAAGTCAAATGCAATAGATTTAAGCTGATTTAATTTTGTTGTTGATATTTATATTTTATATAAGTTTGTAAATTAGCTTGTCATCCCAGGTAACCAAAACACAATCAGTTTGTCATTGTCAGCTCTTCCATTTTTCTTGGAACTCTTAATTTAGTTTTTCATTTGTTTGCAGCTATTGTAATGGAACGTGAGTTATGTACTTTGTATCTCTTTCACGCAGTGCAAGATCTAATTAGCTCATTCTTAATAACAAATAATTAGTGATGCTTTTAATAGATACATAAATATGTGAGAGGGAAATATTACAAGAATAGGAGCTTTTTTTGATGTAGAGTAAACCTGATTCCTCTTGGTAATGGGAGCGTATGAGTAATTTCATAATCTCTTATAACAAAACTTAAACTGTGATTATCTCTATAATGGAGGTAGTTTAATTTCTCTCATCTACTAAATCTATAAATCTAATTTTTCTTTGTTTTTCCCATGTATAATGTGATAGTTTTACACTAGACAATAAATGCACCCTTGGGCTCAAGTTTCAAAAATGAAGTTCTGTTTTCAGTTAAGACAGGGCTTTTGCACCTCATGCCAGTGTTGAGCTACTGATAAGATTGTGTGAAGGTCTATTTTTTCCAGCAATCAGGCTGGCCCAGGGCCTCTCTAGAGAACTGCCAAGTTCAAGCAGTGCTCTAGGGGTGATCCTCAGGGCAGACGAGGGTGTACTGGAGCTTCTCCGTGCAGTCACAGACCTTCCCCTGCTGCCGATGTGCTGTGGCCATGGTGGAAAGATGGCTTTGGCATAACAGAGCAGGGGGGGCACCATCCACATGTTGTAATGTTTGGGTTTTTTTCTCCTGGAGGATAGTCACACATGATTATTATTATTATATAGCTAGAATATATAATTAGTTATACAATTACATTGTAATATATTTCATGTGGTTTATTATGGACAATCAGGTGCCAGGATAAGATACAGATGTGAAAAATTTGTCCTCTACGTAATTTGACCTTGCAATTCAGAATACTGAATTGAATGGTTTAACCACGTATTTTCTTATTCTTATAGCTGTCAGAAATGATCCCAACTTTCTCTTATGACCGCATATTTCCTTCTTGACAGAAGAAAACACAACACTTGTTTACAGCATCAGTCTGATATGGAACCTTCTGTCCTCCATGTGCATTTAAGATTAAACTCTAAAGTAAACTTAAAAAGTGGAATGTCCTTTGCTTAAGTCTTAGATGCATATATAGAGAACCTGGAGTATCAAAGAATTATATACCTCTAGATATTGAATTTAGCCCTTATATAATATTTTGTTCTCTTCTGTGTATCAGGCTGCATGAACTAGGCTTTTTTTGGTAAATGATAGAAATAACAGGAACAAAAAAAATAAATCTTAAAATTATCTGGAAAGGGCAGCTCTTACATGATTTTTGATTTATTAATCTTGGTTGTTTTCACAAAGAAAGTACAATAAATCACTCTACAATGTGGAGTTTAGCCCATGGAGCATCAGCTTAGCTTTACTTAGAGAAACATCCCCTTTTCTTTCTTTTGTAGATTACCAATGGGATTTCCTGCTTAAAATTAGTTATTATAGAGGCAGAGCTATTGGGAAATCATGGTTTTGATGAAATTATGAATTTCATAATGCTGTACTGCCACATGCTGTTCTGGAATGTGGAAGTGTATTAATTTAGACATGTTTTATGGTTGGTGTTATGTGCCCCTAACCACCAAAAGCAATCCTATATGTTTCTTATATGCATTATGAATTGAGATCTAACAGTTTTGGTAAGGAAAATAAAATGTGTGTGTTTTGTTAGGATAGATGGTGAGGGTGAATTCAGGGGAAAGATGTTGAAAAGTAAAATAGGTTTGGAAGAAAAGTAAAAATAGGTTTGGAGAAAAAGTAAGAGTTGTGGAAAAGGAGAAGAGAAAAAGAATAGCAGAATGTTAATAAGAAAGAGAGGGGGAAAAGACAAAAAATACGCTGTCAAAATGCATTTTAAAAATGTCTTTCAAATGTTCTTATTACAAGTCAGTTAATATTGCTTTTTTAGGGAAAGAATGTAACCAAGTGATTTCCCATGCCTGCTTACAGGCCTTTAAGATGTTTTGACATTCCACTTATCAGGCAGATGACATACTGATAAAATGAAATCAAACATTTTCACGTTTCAGTACATAAATCAATTTGTGTTCTTCAGAAGCAATAGGTAACTGAATAAAAGACTTCATTGAATAAAATTGTAGAGGGCAAGAGGAGTTACTGCACAAGTTCAGTGCAGATGTTTCCAAGCCTATGCAATGGAAATGAGGGAAGCTCTTAGCTATTGTCTTCAAAATGTGTTCTCAACATTGCTAAGTGTTTCGAATAGTTACTTATTCTATTCTTCTGTGTTAGTTTTCCTAGGATAAGATTCTATGATATTTGGAAGGGAAGCTTATTTTGTAGAAACCAGAACTACAAGCAACACAATGAAGAGAAGCGTTTTTTTGGCAGGAAGAGGTTTTTGTCTGCTTTCCATTTGAAAAGTGTTTAGAACATTGTAGGTAAAGTAATGTTGTGATGCTGAGAAACTTCACCTATGGAATATTGAAAGGAATCTGGGAACTCATTGAGTAGGACTACAGGAAGGAGATAATGTAATACTGGAGACTATAGTCCCGAGAAGAAAGCCAGTACGGCATTGTCCAGAAAACTGAGAAGAGGTGGTGATTTTGTGGCACGCATATTTTCCCCACCACTGACACTAAAAATTTCAGCTTCATTTTCACAGCTTTGTTAAAAAATGAGGCTCTTAAATTCTCTCACTTCAGCAGGAAATGAATGAGTTTTTAAACATTAGATGTGAGAAGCAAGGGCCTGTCTCTCATTGCCACGACAAATAGTCATGGTACACTTTCATCTGTCAGTCTGGCAACCTCACTACAGCTCTCCTCACCGAGTATTTCAGAATTTTGAGTGAAAACTTAATCTTCACGAAAAATGCCCTTTTGCTATTTTAAGATTTTTTCACTGGCTGGAGTTCCAAAGTCCTGGTTTAAATTTTAATTGAAAATTAACAGTTGAAAAAAATGTCACGTTTTCAGTTCAGATGGGAAAGGTTGCCTCACCTCCTACTTCTGGGGGCAACCAGAAAAAAGACAGCTAAGGGAAACAGACAAATCATATAAATTCATATAAATTCTAGGATTTTTTTTTAGCTTTTACTTAACGTTCTAATGCCTGCCTTGCACATATTTGTGCACAAAGTCTGGCTTCAGGGCTTAGGTCTGAAAAATATGTATATCTTGAGCTCTGGCATCTAGAGAAAATTTCATCTAACACAGAAGAGATTCTTCCTTATTTTTCCTTTCCTTATTCACATATGCTAAGACACAGAAAGAACAGCCATATGCTTTAGTGTGCATTAAATACATGAATTTAGGAGATGATTAGAATAATAATTGGTCATAATTTGTAACTTTCTCTGAATTCTAACATCAAGATAAACCACAGAGAAATTACAAAGAAGTTATTCTAGTGTGAACTGAACTACTGTGCATCGCGTATTTCAGAATTTGACAGTATATTCACCCATTTTATTAACTCTGACAATACAACGTCTCTTAGGAACGGACAATGATTAAAACTACAGTGTGAAAGCATATTTTTAAAAATCCCTTTTTAAAAATGTTTTGAGGGAATGACAGAGCTGTAACTTCTAGGTGTGTGAGATTATATTTCAGTTGTGTTCTTCACAGAAGCAAATGTAAAATGACAAGAAACCTAGTCACTATTTCATTTGATAACCTGTACAAACCAACCTCTGCATAGAATGAGACGTTGTATGAAAAAGTTCTACTTTGGACTTTATTTTTTTTTTAAATGTAATGTGGTTAGAGAGAGAAGACGTACCATAGCTGTTGAGTGTGACTTGTCAAAAAATACTTGAAACTCCAGTTCAGTCCTCGGCAATCTTAAGCATTCTTCAGACTACAGAACTATGAAACCAGAACTGTGGAGACCACAGTTCTCCAATCTGTGAGACAGCTTTCACTGTTTCTAGAAGTGCTTTGCTTCCTTAAATTTGCGTAATTTTGAAATGGTAAATGTTGAATGTAAAAATGCCAACTGTTGGTGTTATTTGCCTCTTTGTCAATGCTAAAAATCAACGTGCGTTTGGCTTCAGTAACATTTGTCCTTATCCTCTAATCTTTTTTCTGTTTCACAATACCTCTGCTTGTAGTTCTAGCCTCTAGATATTTAATATAGTATATTAATACCTTGCTAGAGTAACTGGCAAAAGTCACTAACAGACTTTAAAAATAGAAATAATAACAAAGCCAGCAAGGCTGTATACCAGTAGCTCTAAAATGAGTAGAGCTTTGTGTGCTTTTTGAATATTTAACAAGCTGTTTTGACGTATCTTACTAGGCTGACCTAGCACAGCTTATTCATACAGATTCTTCATTAATAATTAATTCATCCCAGGAAGAAATAAAACGCGCAGAGAACTTAGAATCCTGGTTCTGCTCATAATCTTATAGGACGAGGTTGTGATTTCCATATGATCATCAGTTTATGCTGTCAGCAATTCCATTAAATTTAATAGACGCTGTTGTGATGTGAAGTGGTGGTGGTTGTAAATAGACCCGGCCTAAGTTTAAAAGTAATTCTGATGGCTGTATCTTTGGATGATATAAGTAACTAAGGAGTCTCTGTTTAAAAGTAAATGTGAGTTACATGCAGTACACTGAATAAACACTGTAATTTGTTGTGTTTGCTCACACTGCAAAAGTGCGTAAAGTTACCATCCAAACCAGGGTGTTAGGTCCAGGAAGAGACAATATTCGCTTCAAGAAATTGGTGATCTATATGAAGTCAAAGAGGCAAAATGATGCTTCAATATAGTGAATTCACTTCTTGGTGACATAAAGTATTAGGACTGGAAGAAGAGTTTTAGGTTTTTTTCACTGTTTCTTTAAATTAAACTAGGCAACATCGAGAGATATGACCTTACTATGAGACACTAGAGCAATCCAGCTTTTGTTTGAGTTTTGGTTGGTTGTTTTTTTGTTGTTGTTGGGTTGGGTTTTTTCATGCTAACAATAAGAGAAGATTGCATATAATATATTCTCTCATGGAAAAAGTAATCAATCTTTGATCTTTCACTCATGAAAAGACATTCAAACAAAATAAAAGTATATTTACTTGAAGAAATCTTGTATTGGATGAGATTTTCAAATGACATTAGTTTTATTAAATATGTTTAAATCTTATACTCGCTCTTCCTGATGTCAGTTTCTGCTTCTCCTCAGTACCTTCCCAATTTATCTTCAAACTGCTGAAAACTCCTAAAGCAGACTAGAGAAAGTACCTCAGTTAAAAAATCAAACCATAACAAACAAGTGGGCAAACACTAGTCATTTACCCAAGTCAATCAAGATTCACTTCATTGAAATACTTGAAATGCATTTATAAATAGATACAAGCATTTAGGCCTTGTTGTTTTAGTGGTTATTGAGTATTTTGTAGGAATAACTGGAGATTTCCTGGTCAATACAAAGAGGACAGGTTTTGCAGCGTATCCCTGAAAACAAGTATAGAGAAACGAAGACTTATGTTCCATGGATTGTTTGCACATTTTTTGTTTAGAGTTTGTGTACTCAGCTTCATATTTCATGTCTATTTTATAACATATATTTTATATATTTTATGTAGATGTCTGAACAACTGAAAAATACAAATATTCAGCAAGTTGTTTTCATACATAATTCTAACAGAAGTACATCGTGCAGTCCACTTGTAGAAAAAAAATGTTCAAGGCTAATTTGCTTTATTTCTTTTGTGGTTGTCTAGCGATGAACAGAATCTTGTCATGCTCTGTTTTGATATGTTTTCAGTTTTCCCTCTCAAGAGTGTTAGTCAGTAACACTAACATTATGTTTTCATAGCATACTGATGTGACCACTCAACAGTAATCAGAGGTCACATATCATCTGTTTTCTGACTCCTTAGATTTCCTGCTGGTGTTGGAAGATGTAATAAAAAATGCAGAATTACCGTAAGGCATGTCTGCACTTGTTTCTAATAATTTCTGGTATATTGTTGATATGTGTTGTTTGTAACACTAGTTATACTGCTGCCAGTCCTGCTGTGGAAATGTGATATTTCATCCTCAGGAGTGTCCCATGAATTATCAAGTAAACATACAAAAGAATTTGCAGTAGAGCGTGAAACATAAATGAGAATATATTGTCTGCTATTTCAGTTTGCCTAGTCATTTCAGTACATACAATTCCACATCTCAGGACACCCATAATATGAAACAATATTATGTAACTGCATAAATTTTAATTTATGAACCTAGGATGGATTAATAACAAGGCATTTTTAGAATACGTTAAAATATTAGAGCTGCACAGATTTATGCACCAATATTTGGAAAAGAAAATAAAAGTTGCATGAGAAACTGAAAAATACAAAATTTTAAAGGTTTAATTGGGAGGATGACAATGATTTGGATCATGTTCCAGATTTAATTTGGACTGTTAACTCCTTAGTCTTTGTCCATCATTTCTACCGCTATCATCTTTCTTCAGGAAATGGAAACATTTGCTTAATTTTCTGTCAGAAATTAAACCTACACTTTTTTGGGGGTTATGAAAAGATATTCTTTGTTTCTGAAATTATTCAGTGTTCTATTTCTTGAACTCATCAACAAAGCCCTCTCTCAGCTCCAGCAAATCATCTTTTCCCTTTAATGAGAGGAAGGAAATGTAAATCCATCACCATATAAGCTTACTCATTAGCAGATGTAACTGAAAAGAATACTAGCTTCCGTTATACAAATACAGGAGTTTGTGAAGGCGCAAAATTATTTTCTTTCCTACTTGTCGCTGTAAGAAAACAAAGCAACCAGAAAACTTTCAGTAGAGTACAAATATCCCCCCAGAAGTAGAAAGTGTGCAAGTGCTCTTTGTACTTTTCAAATGCTGTTGTCTTGACAGTCTGTTGAACTTCATTGACCATTACTACAGTAGGTATGTGCTGGAGTGTTTGCATAACTGACATTTAGCTGGTCTGCTCATCTGTCTACTATTTCTTTAGTAAATGGGCAAGTACCATGCTGTGGGTAAAAGAAACCAAAAAGAAAAGGAACAAAACCAGGAGTGTTCTCACCGTTGCTGATTTGTTTTTCTCATCTGAGCTGAGGAAAAGTCAAAGGATATGAAAAGGGAACTAGAAACTCTTCCGTTTTTCTGATAAGCTGAGGTGTCCTTAAGAATGAAGATCTATGTAACACAGACTACCATATTTGTAATTACCTATATACCTTTATGGCATTGGACCAAATTTCAGGACTTCACTCTAACCTAAATACCAGGGGATGATGGTGGAGCTTGACTTGCTCTTTTCTTCTTTTCCTAAACTGAGATATGTACTAGATGATCTCTGCAAGACAACAAGGTTAATCAATGCATTTTTCTGTGAGAATCTCCCAACAAGCTGGCAGCAGAGCAGACCCAAAAGTTTAATAACACAATCCCAAAAGGACTGGGCATGTAGACATAGTTGCTAGTGAGCTCTGGTAGCAGAGAAATAGAAACGCAATCTGAAAGAACTCCCAGCTTCTTTCCTGTCCTTTTTCCCTTCCAGAAAAAAAAATATTTTGCAATTGATGCCTTCATTAGTCTCTAGTTTACTTTATCAGACACCAGGTACATCAACTGGAATAACAAATATCATTAATGTCTCCGTCCCCATAATTACATTAGAGAGTACAGAGTTTAAAATACTTTTGGACCAAGCGTTTGTAGAAATGAGGTCTTTCTGGGTTTTTGAAGTCTTAAATGACTACCAGTCACTCAGGAGTAATTACTTTCTTTTACTGTCTGTATTTATAGATGGTTAAATAGAAATGTTTTATGTCTGTGGTCCTGAAGTTGCTACATCTGCTCAGTATCAGCTAATTATTTTCAGTACTTTTAAGAACAGGCAGAAGAGATGCGTTTTTCAAAATCTACTAAAACATAAGTGTCTATTAATTTGACAACTGGTCTTTCACATAACTTACAAAATGTTACTGCATTACTTTCAAGGTGAAAACTCTAAGAAAATTAAAATAATATGTTGGGAATGTGCATGATTCACATTTCATGATTTTACTGTTATCAGAAATGAAGCTGATGCTTCTACAACTGGTATAGAAGAGGCCTTGTGCCATGTGATATCCAATATACAGCAGGATCATATCTAATGAAAGCGGATTTTCCACTGAGTGACAAGCTTCCTGTGTCTCAATCTGCTCAAGTAGGAAGTGAAAATATATCACTTAGTGAAGTGTCTTTGAGATTATTGATGTTCTGACCTGAGTATTTTGTGGTTACATATTACTCTTTCAATCGGTTAGACTTGAGAAATAGCAAAGGTGATGTATCATGCAGTGTTCAGAGGCACGTGCAATAATTATCTCTAGCTAGTGTAATGAAAACTTATGTGTTGCCAAGACTTCTGTAATAGCAGATAAGTTTGTTGTCAGAAAAATAGGACCTCGGAAGCAGCATCAATAATTATTTAAAAGGAAAGACTTCATGGTGTGTGAAACCTTCATTCTAAAGAGTCTCTTGATTTCTGAATTTGTGAGATTCATCTATAACAGACTAAGGAAACTGCAAAGAAACAGACTTAAGTATCAGCTCAAGAATCTTCAGTAGGCACCTGGCAGATAAACTCAGCTGGAATGTTGATTAGTCTCACAGTCAAACAGCACGAGCGTTTCTGACTAGTAGGCTGTGAAACTA
Organism: Baryphthengus martii; assembly: GCA_013396935.1. Lineage (NCBI taxonomy): Eukaryota > Metazoa > Chordata > Aves > Coraciiformes > Momotidae > Baryphthengus > Baryphthengus martii. The sequence continues at coordinate 8,152 of VWZK01009556.1, read as the reverse complement.
TGCAAAAAAGGAGATAGAAGACTGATGCCAATTTAAATTTTATATGAGGGGGAAAAATTCCTTTTCTCTGCTGTGAGAATCAATCCTGAGACTTTAGAAATGAGACTTTAGCCTCTGAATCTCAAAGCAGTGTCTCATGTGCACTCTATTTGCATTGCAAAGTATGTTTGTTAGCACTGATAGTAAAATAAAACTTAAGTCCTGTATTTCAGGGGAGTAACAGGTCATGTAAATGGAGGGCAGACTTGAGGTTCAGAACTGAAAGTGCCCACTCTAGGCAAACTCTGGACAGATGGACATGTGTCTTGATGCAGAATTCTTCTGACCTTAGTGTCTATTTGTCAAATGACTAAAGGTATTTAGGAGCATAAATCACATGGAAGTGAAATTTTAATACGAATTGTGCCTATTAGTAACTTTTGTCAAGATGAGGCTTAATGCCTTTGCCACACTTCATAATATTCTCCCTAAAAGAACTTGCATTATGCTAGTGGTCTGAAAACACAGGGATGCCCTCCGCTCAAAGAACACCGATACTGTGAGTGTATCATGTATAAATCTGGTGCTTTTCCATTTGGAATAAAGAAACAAGCAAAGCTGGTGGGTTTATACCAACTAACAGTTGAACAGTATCCACTTCTTATCCCTAGAGCTCAAAATTTATAGAACCTAGCTAGCTAAATAAATTGAAACTATCGTGTGCAGTTCTGTTGGTAGGAATGGGTTAAAAATATTAAAAAGAACATCAGATTCATTATTCTTTCAACTTTCCTTTTCAAATTGAAAGTGTTAATGTATATATGAACTCTTTCTTGTCCACATCTTTATGACTCCTACTACTAAGCTTTTTGGGTATATATCTCAGTGATAGTTATTCAGACCTAACCTGTTGTTATAGAAGGATTTTAAACAATCTTGAGCAACCTTTCTGTATGTTGCCATTGGTTTTTGCCAAAACTGTTTCTTGGTTTTGAGTGTCTTCTCCAATGTGAAGGCAGAAAAATGCAGATTGTTACAGTCCTCTCTCTTTTGACCCTGACTTCTGAGGAGAGTACCACCCAGTAGGTAGACAGTAAAGCAGAGCAGTTCACACCCAGATTAATCATTCATATTAAAAAATAATAATAATAAAATAACTATGTTTAGAGGTGTTCAGGTATATGAGACTGCACATTTATCTTTACTTCTTTCCTCGGCAAAGGTATAAAAAGGAAATTTTCTTCTCATAAAATGTTGTTATGGAGATGGCACTAGACATTTCAGAACCGCAAGTCACTGAGACACAGGTGAATATTTGTTAATCTGTAGAAAAATTGATTCCAAACCAAAATAAGTGTAGAAACTCAGCCTGTATTAAAGAGAAGCAGTACCAGATTACCACACAAACCAAAAGACACAGGAACGTATTTCAGGTCACTGAATACAGTCACATAGCTTAAAGATACTTTAACGTATGCTATCCTGAAATATTCCATATTAGTGGAAGAGTGCTACATCAATTATAAGTTTGAAAAAAAGGAAAAATAAGACTGATTCTTCTTAGCCTCTCATTGCCTGTAAAAGAGTCCTTAAAATGTTTTTAAGCTCTGATTTTTCTCTATAAACTCCACTGTATTTATGCAATGCGAATTTATTTCTTTAATACAACAGTTGTGATAAACAAGAGAATCTAAAAGTTGTGCATGATTTTCCTGTATCAATGGATCCAAAGATTCATATTCTGACATTTAATGCAACAAGAAAAATTTTAAAATCAAAATAAAATGAAAATTTAGTATGGAGTGGTAACAGCTTCCATACAGCAAAATGCATTACACACCAGCCTTTACTGGGAAAAACCCTAAAGATACTAGACTCAGTTTCCAAATAAAGGATAGCAGTGGTTTGTGTATGGTTTCAGAAGAAATATGATCATTACTTTATTATTGTTATTGTAGCATTCCATGTCAAGAGGTTGTTGATTTCTCTATGGTTACATTTAGCATCTCCATAAATAAGATTTTTGGTTACCTTTCCACATATGAGTGTAACTGTGGCAACAACCATAACATGACATAGAGGCTGAGTACTCTACGTTCCTGCTCTGGCAGGGGGGTTGGACTCGATGATCTTCCGAGGTCCCTTCCATCCCCTAATATTCTGTGATTCTGTGACATAGATGTTTTTTTCGTTCATATCTGTTATGGGCACTTGTGTGAAGACTTGTACGGAGATTTTTAATTTTTAAAATTTATGTATATTTTTAAATATCCACGAAATGAGCATAAACCCATTAAAATTTAGGTGTAGTCAAGTAGAAAGATAATTGAGGAGATTGAGGAGACTAAAGGAACTCCTCCAAAGTGGAATTTGGCATGATTTTGGAGTATCATCTGAAGAGGGTTTTAACAAGTGAGTAGGCCATGAGGTAAAAGAGTATCACTTATTAGCATCTTCTCAAGAAGCATCTCTTTAGACCTTCTTATTGTACAGTGCTACTGAGTTGACTATCAGTTATTCTCTCCTGTTCACTGATTGAAGAATTTCAATTTACCTTGTACTCATTGCAGGGTAAGAAAACATTCAAACGCAATTGCCCTGGAGCTTTCCCGTATTCAGTAACTAAGACTTTATAAATTGTTTTTCTATAATTTCAAAACAAGCTTGTTAAGTGAGTCCTAATCAGCAAGAGTTTAAGACAGGCTTTAAACAATAGATGCTTTAATTTTCTATAGACCTTTGTGTTATGCTATGAAATTAAGTCTAGATATGACTGTAGAAAATTATTTAGAGATTTAATCAGAAATTGATATTAAGATATCAGTTTATACCTAGCAGTAATGGATATCGTTTTTACAGCAAACAATTGCATATATATATTAAGAAAGCATATGGTGGCAAGGGTGTTTTTGTGGAACACAGATTCAGCAGACAATCAGTGATTATCATTACAACAGTACTTCTGTAGAAAGGCATAATCAAAATGTGAGAGAAAGGAAAATAAAACACTTTGATAACTATTCTTTTTATTTTCTTTTTTTTTTTCCCCCTTCTTAAATGGCAACAGCTGTTTCTTCCAGTAAATGGCTAGATAAAATCATAGCATGTATAATGGCATGACTTTCTAACATGTTCTCATGTAGAATCAGCTATCACTGTTAGGTTAGAGACATTTCTTTCTAACTTACCGTTTAAACTACAAAACATAATTTATTGGCCCCTTCAAGGAATGGAAACTCCTGTGTTATTTACAAATGAAGTTCTGCTAGTTTGGTCTCACTTCAAATATTTATATTTACATTATCCTTACTGGTTTTGAACTGTCTTCCTTTTACTTTAAATAATGTGCACAACATGCATTAAGACTTTTCCTATTGCCTTTTTTATGACTCCTTAAATAAATGCTACTTTTCTTTCAGGAACACTTAGATTCTATCAACATTTAGTGTGCTTTTTGGACATAAAGTATGTATTTAAGTGTATCATGGTTTAGTACAGTCCACTGGAGAACATTTATTTTTAATGTTTAGATGTGTTTGAGATTTACTTTGGGTTTCCAGATTTGCAGTACACCTTTTGGATATTTAATTGGTTTTACATACAGACTTGCATTCATTTCTACTTTGCACAGCATTTTATTGCCTACAGCAATATTGGAATGGATTGTTAGGGGTCTTGCCAGACAAAGATGTTCCTCACAGAGGTGTTTATGACAGCTAAAAGCAGGGCTTTGAAACAATGTGGTTGATGTTTTGACAATGCGATGTTTCATTGTGGTGTGTTTTGATATCGTAACAGTGTTCCAATTGCTAAATGTCTTTTTATCTGTCCTTGAAACATGAACTGTCGTGTAAATTTACTGTAGATAAACTCTAAGCTACATTTTTGGGTACTAGAACACGAGGGACATACCTGTGGGTGACATCAAAGAACGTGGAAGTCAATCTGTCTCACTGGACTTAAGACTTGGACGTGCATATGACAAAAGAAGGCAAATGATAGTTTGGGGCGGGAGGAATGGTTATGGCAGAGGACTGCCATATATCCAGAGCAACACCACCTGCTGGGTTCTCCTCCTGCCAACTTGCAACAGCAAAATAACAACAGAATTGGAAAGCGTGCACAATGAAATGACACGTTGTGATAGCTGTCCTTAGATACAGCAAGCTGACATTTCCCAAGTACTGTTTGGTCTTCATATCTTTCTGAAATGTTTTGAAATTAAGGCCACAAAACTTGTCCCGGGGTTTTTTAAAAAAATAGGTGTGGAGAACCTAAATAATACATTAATAAATTATAATTACTTGAAACAGTAGGCAGGTTTCATCTCTGTTAACTTTCCACTGAGAAAATACAAGTAGGTACAGGATTAATTTGTCCCTTCTAATGATCTTTGATTTAGTTGTCATGAATGGACATGTAGGCCAGACTACTCACTTCCAGAATGTCAGGAAAATCAAATAACATAAAGGCAAGACTCAAGGTATAAAGCTTGGTAAAAATAGGGATGATGACTGGGTCAGAGGAGGTGTAAGATTTGCATTGCAAAAATAACTTTAGAAAAGTTAAAAGAAGCAAGAGAAAATAGAAAGAAAAGGAGTACCAGTGTAGCTGAGAGATCCCCTGAATCTTCTTGCTATTGAGGCTATGTTCAAAAAATGTAACAACCCAAATTTTCAAGCAAACATTTAATAAAATTAATGGCAAAAGTGATACTACTTTTTGCCAATTTTAGTTTTTTGACTGTCTCTTGGTTTTAGTAGAGTTTTTAGAATCTGTACTTGCTGCTATTCTGTCTCATTGTAAAAAGTTATAGTTCCATTAAAGGGCTGTTTGGAGCCTTTCAGAATGCACGTGTCGCTCCTTGGTCTCAGTGCAAAACATGTGAAGTTTATCCCAGCTGAAGTGGATATGCAGGAAAGGTCTTCTACAACAAGCTAACATCTGTACTGGTAAAATAACAGATGGCTTTTATCTGGCTCCTTTGTGTTTGTAGAGAGGATCTGTTGGAAGAAAATATTCCTGTCGGCAGTCTTTGATTGTAATACCCAGTGTAAACCAGTACAACAGGGAACATATATCTGTCCGTAGTGACACTCTGACAAGTGCATGTGTGTGAAATCTTCTTAGCATCAAAACTATCTGGACAACAATGGTGGAGAGAGAGTACAATCCCACATTCTAATTTATATTTTGCTGCCTTTTTTTTTTTTTAACATCAAGTTGCACTCACTTGTAATTGAGATGTTTTCCTTCTCCATCTACAAACACAAGATTTTAGATATCTTACAGGAATTTGTATATGCTTTAATTATTAAATTGCAAACTTATATGTGACGTTACCTTTTCTGTAAAGGTAAAGATACAAAAATAGGCATGCCAACACACACATTAAGGTAAGCACCACTCAAAACATCTTACAACTTTTTGCAATTTTTCTTATTTCTACTGTGGCTGCTGTCTTGATCATTCTCTCTCAGCAAGCAAACTGCCATCCGTGACCATTTCTGGCAAATCAGGTTTAAAACTGGGACAGAATTAATCCTTGGAATACTGGGCTAGTTTTCTTATAATAAAGATGCATAACCAGTGGTAACTAACCAGGTAATAAGAATCCGTATAAGGTCATTAAAAGGTTATCAAACTAGCTTGTATCTGATTTGAATCAAGGCCTTATCTGAAAAAAAGGCATTTGGGATTTTACATGTGTTTTCAAGGAAATTCAGTTTGTTCTGAAGTGTGCTTTGAGCACTTAAGCATACATTGGTATGGATTCTGTTCATCTTTGTTTTCTTGATTGCCATTAAACATCTATAAAATTTAAATATCTATCAAGGCAAGAATATGTATAGTTTAGTGCTATTCTGTAAATACTTAACGTTCTTTGGGACTTTTTTGTTTTCTCTTGTTTTTGTACTTGATGGAAATCCTTAAAAATCAAAAATGGTTTAGAAAAATGAAAATAATTCATATGTGTGGCAGATGTTATGAATATACAATGACCATGTAGAAATTCAGAGAGCTTCAAAAGATTTTATTCCTTTCATGACTTTCTGGGGGTGGGAGGAAGGTAAATGTAGTTTGCAGAGATGGTTAATAATAACTGCTATATCAGAATGTATTGAAGTGAGGCACGGAGGAGATCATATTAAACATGTAAATATGCCAAATCTGCTCATGCACTAGAATCTTCTAGGAAGAAGAAAGTGTAATTTGTATCACCTTTACAAATACTCATTATAAAATATTTGTATCAAAACAAATCCATGCTTTGGTGGAGGCTTTACCTTATCATAATAGCCTTTTTTCCTTTTTTTTTTTTAAAAAAAACCAAGATTTTAATATTATCTCCAAAAATGCATTAAAAATAATTATTCAAACATTCAATTTTGGGAATCATTCACAAGATAATTGAATCATTCACAACAAAATACTACATCTAACTCTGCCACTACATAAATCTCCAAATATTTCAATCCCTTTAGGGTTCAGTGCAATTGGAAATTACTTACTGTACTGTAGCAGAATATATAATTCCATGGAAAGTCATCACTTTTTAGTGGTGTTTGGTTTTTCGTGGTTTGTTTTTATAATTTGATTTGCATATGGCTATATTCATAAGTGAAATACCTTGGAACTGAGAGAGACTGAAAAAATGTAAGCAGCATCATACTTTACTGACTGGTTGCATATTTAGCAGCTTTAATGTTACCTTTCGTCTCACAGTATTGCCAACTTGATAATCAGCTTGGTTCTCAATCAGGCTGTGTCTGTGGCTCACAAGGCTGCTCAGAGGCACTGTGGTAGTTGCCCACTTGGGAATATAAAAATATGTACTTGTGGCTGAGTTTGAAAGCGAATCTCCAGTTCAGATTTTCATGCTGGGTCTTTGAAATCTCACATAGCAAGGGTCTACTCTGTGGTAAAGAAAAGGGGATGTCTCCTTGGGAGAATAACGGCTTCTATAACCATGATCTGCTTTGTGCTTACCACAAGGCAAGTCCCAGTTTGTCCCTGTGAATTGCATTTAGTTTCAGGTTCATGAAGGGCTAGATTGTTAATTGTATTTCCTTGTGTTCCACTACATTTTGTTCTAATATATTTCTAGATGAAGCAAAATTGCATTATTTTAATGGAATCTGAACTTGGCTACATCAGCAGAATTTAGGGATGCTGCAGGTGAAAAACTTACACCAAAGGAAAGAAGTCCCTCGGGCTTGATTGAATATGCTCATATGTTATGAAGATTGGATAGCTAGGCCATCAAGCAGAGAGATACATTCACATTTGGTAAACTGGCCTTTATAAAATAATATCGGAAGTATTTTTCATGGAGGAGCTACTAATGCTGTTACACAACAGTCTTTTATAACTTGTTTTCAAAAAAACATTAGCTTACTTATGCAGAGCTTAAAATACAGAAATATATGGTAATTAGTGACCTATAAGAGGTAAAAGTAAATTAGAAGGGAGAGAAGTTTCTAAAATTCCATTTTCCACCTTTTGCTCTAGAGTATATCGGACTAAAAATAAGCTTAATTATTTATCAACCTATTACCATGTCTCTCATTCCTATATGGAGTTACTGGAAAAGCAGAAAGTGTGCCCCACTGTCTAGAAGCTACAGGAAAACCATGCTTGCCAAAAAGATTAATGTCTTAAGAGTCAGTAGTAGTGTTGCCAAAAAGAAAGAATTATTTGAAATAGCTACTGCTGTGAGTTCTTAGAGAAGCTGTATCGCATGTTGAAAAATCACTGATGGGATAAATTCCCTGGGAAAAGCTATAAAGATCCAGACCAAAAACGGTAGGGGGATTTGTGCTTAAGGATCAAACCAAATTAAGGGAGCCCACTGATAAAACTATGAAGGTCCATAAAGTGTTTGTACGCAGAAGTTCAAGAGACACCTATCATTGCTTTCCTTAGAGGCTTGGTGACCATGTGTGGCAGGTGCAGCCTCCCCCACAGACAAAGCTGACAGAACACACAGAGGGTGCTGAGCAGTTTCGTGCCTCGGCCGGAGCAATTTGAGGCCTCGGCCATTCAGTTGCACCTCTTGATGCTTAACTGGCGCCTCAGGGTCTGAAACCTTAGCAAACAGGCTCGGGGTGTGGGCTCTTCTGTGTTTCGTCTGGGCTTGTCCTTCAGCTGGTGAGAATGACCACAGTGCACC
>VWZK01009554.1:0-15923 GCA_013396935.1 Baryphthengus martii | reverse complement strand
CTCTTCCTTTTCTCATTGATGCATTTGAAGAATTTTTTCTTGTTTTCTTTACTTCCCAGCCAGACTAAATTCCAAGAGAGCCTTGGCCTTTCTTGTTGATTCTCTACATACTCTGGCAGCATTTCTATAATCCTCCCAATTAACCAGACCCTTTTTCCACTTACTGTAAATTTCCCTCTTCCGTTTGAGTTTTTCTAGGAGCTCCTTGCCTAACCATGCAGGTCTCCTGCCTCCTCTACTTGATTTTCTTTTTGAGGGAATGCATTTATCTTGAGCCTGGTGTAGGTTTGAATGTTGACCAGCTCTCTTGTGCCCCTCTACCTTCTAGAATCCTAGCCCATGGGATACTTCTAAATATATCTCTGAAGAGGACAAAGTTAGCCCTCTTGAAGTCCAGGGTAGAAATTTTATTTACTACCTTTTTTCTTTCCCTAGCAATACCAGACTCTAACATATTATGGTCATTACAACCAAGATTGCCTCCAACCTTAACATCTGCTACTAGACCTTCTTTGTTTGTGAGTACAAGGTCCAGCATCGCACCTTTCCTCATTGGTTCTTCAACCACCTGCAGCAGAGAGTTGTCATCAATACACTGCAGGAACCTTTTGGACCGATTATGCTTGGCTGTGTGATCCTTCCAATTAATATCAGGGTGATTGAAGTCACCCATAAGCAGCAGGGCACATCATCTTGAGGCTACTTCCAGCTGCCTGTAGAAGGCCTCATCAACTTGTTCTTGGTTAGGTGGTCTGTAGCAGACACTTACAACAATATCTCCCATGTTTGTATGTCCCTTAATTCTTACCCAAAAGCTCTCAACACTCTCATCCTTTTCCACCGGGTTAAGCTCAATGCATTCTAGTTGCTTACTCACATAAAAAGCAACTCTGCCACCACGCATTGTCAATCTATCTTTCCTAAAAAGCACATAGCCATCCATTACCACATTCCAGTCATGTGAGCCATCCCACTACATCTCTGTAACCGCAATGAGATCATAGCTCTTTGACTGCACCCAGATTTCTAGTTCACCCTGCTTATTTCCCATGCTTCTTCCATTGGTATACAGATGCTTTAGAGACTTCATTGAGGAGCATCTGTTGTCATTGCTCATGCTGTATGTGTTGGTGTGGATGCACTTGAGCTAGGCCGTTATTATCACCTCTATCCCTGGAATACTTTCCCCTGGCTCATCTGTAGTGAGCCTGGTTTTATCCCCTTCCCCCTTCAAACCTAGTTTAAAGCCCTTCATTACACCACACAGATGATCAAAGTATGTCAAATTTTATCAGAATGTATATGTTTGGCAAAGTGATGAAACCAGTCTAGTTTCAGGTCATCCCCTCTTGTTTTAGTGTCAATTTTTTTTATATCAACAGTAGTTTTGCTTCAAGATGTTAAATACTGTATATAAAGAGAAATTCTCTGCAGCTGCAGTTCTCAAGAGAATATGAGTTTTGGAGCTTAGATGAGCAAGGATGACACGTAAATGTCAGCCCAAGCCGTAGTGTAGGCTTATATTAGCATAAGCAGGACTTTTGGCAAGGTTGTAGCAGTGTTACAGTACAATACTTAGAGCTATCGTATCTGACTTTTTTTGTGATGTGACAGGGAACTACACTAGTTTTCAATTAGTCAAGGAGTAACAAAGAAGATGAAATGATTCAATGGTTCACTTCTTGTTGCCAACAAAATATGTTCTCTATTGCCTGATCCCCTTCCCACCAAAAGATATACTTGTCCTTTGTCATGGTTTAAAGAAAGAAAACACCATGTTTCAGGCTGGTTTGTACTCAACTGTTCGCATTACTAAGTGATGACAGGGTTTGCTTCATTACCAAATTGCCTTTCATAATTATATGAAGTGTATAAATAATTCCTGATTATTCTGAAAACTCATATCCTAGATTCTTATCTTCTGAAGAAGGAGAATGTATGCATCTTAACCATATATGAAAGAGCTGTGAAATCTGAGGCAGCAATCTATTACGGAAGAGGCATGTGGGAGCTTGCAACCATCTAGTCTTTATTCTCTCATGCCAGTGTGCTGAGCTATTTTCTCAATGACTCTTAGATGGGAAAATGATTGACCAAGTCTTTCACCCAAGGTAACACTTACATAACAACAATGTCCAGGCAACTCTGAGATATTCTGACATTTCTGTAGCAACTGAGAACTGTTTTTCTTTAATCAGGAAATGGTAATTTTTGCATGAATTGCAGAAAACTTTGAAATTCTCATATGTATATTTTTGCTTAATTTTTGTATCAACTCTTCATTCAGTGCTAACGACTTAAAAACCTGACTTTAGTTATCACATGTTGGCTTACTACTATTTCTCCATTGCAGTCTTGTGTAAAGCTGCCCTTATCAGCAAAACAGATTTACATTTAGTGTGGTTATCTACAAAATTTGAAATAACTAAAATTTACTCAGTTAAAATCTCAATGTTGATAATCTGCTGCAGTGCTTTTTTTCTTTTGAGCCAGAACTTCAGTGTTGTACAAAAATTGTTTCATTGGTCAGAGTATATACAATACCTTAATATTTCATGCAATTAGGCCCTGTGTCATGGTAATTAAACTATTCAAGATGACAGCTCTTTGTAATGAGTGCAGTAAAATGTTTCTTAAACTCGGAAGGGGTCATCACCTTAAGCAATTTTGGACAGTTTAAGAAGAATTCTTTATCTATACAGTTTTTTCTGCTGTTTGGTAAAACTGAATTTAGGCAGAAGACCATTGCATTCCCTGACCACTTCTGAGATCCATATATGTCATTTTCAAGAAAAAAATGACAGAAGGCTGTCACCTTAAGCTGTTTAATTAAGTTGGGAATATTACAGTGCCCTGGGTTTGGCAAGGATAAGGTTAATTTTCACTAGATGTTGAGTTTGGGGCCACAGCCAGCATAGACAACCTAAGAATCAGCCAAGGGGTTATTTGATACCATACTGACACCATACCCACTCTATAAGGGCATGAGGTGGGCTAGGCAAGGTACACACACTCTGGCAGGACCAATGGGACAACGCCTTTCTCGGTTAGTTCTGTTATCACTCCTTTTATGCATTGTTTCATTACTATCACTGATGTCATTGTTGTTACTTCTCCTTTTGTTTTGTTTAACTAAATTCTCCTTATGTCAAGCCACGAGGTTTTGTATTTTTCTCCCTCTTCCTCCCATTTTGATGTGGTGGGGGAACAGTGGTGCTCAGCTCCCAGCTGGGTCTAAACAATGACATACAGGAAAAAACTCAAGTGGGTTTATGATAGGAAGTATATAATTTATATACTGTGTTTTGTTGTTGGTGGTGTTTGTTTATTTTTTTTTATCTGCTGTGTTTTGCTTTGTTTTGTTTCTTTTTCTGCAAAAAGCTCCTATAGTGTATTTGTCTTTTTGACCATACATGAGAAATCGAATTCTGTCTACAGAATACTTTTACACAGTCTGCTGGGGAGTAGGTTCCCATGGTAAAGATGTAGTAAGTATTGCCTAAGGTATTTATTTATAAAATAAAATGCTTCAATAAAAGAATAAAGTATCACAAAGTCATGGCATATGCTTCATCTGCAATATGAAAATGTGAGCAAGCCTACTTCCACCACAACAAGTCACTGAGCTTGTCAGACAATGTGGCCTTAACAATATGTTCACAATATCCAGCTCTAAATAATGAAATAGCCAGAAGTAAAAGCCAGAAAATGTAATTTACCTGTATCTAAAATGGCCAGTATACAGGTTAACTTGTTGTGATATACATCAAACGGGTCAGTTTCTCTACTTTTTTTCTTTACTACACTATTGCATCTAACCCAACATGATTTATACCAGCTGCTTAATCATATGGGAGTATATTCTGTCATTAAAATCATGATGTTGTCAAGCACTGGTTGCTGCATTTTCTATAAAATGTGCTGTGTTCTGCATTTTACCTGCTAGTCTTGTTCCACAATCATGTAGAATAGCTAGTGGGTTTGCTTCAAGTCTACTCTTTTTTCTTGAAACAGTCTCTTTTCATCACTCTGGAATTTATCTTAGATTTTCGAGTATAAAGATACTCAGCATGTGGAGTTTGGGGTCTTTGCTGTCCATTCATATTTCCTAAAAGAGGCAGCACTTTGGAATCGTACGAGGAACACCTGAACAGCCAAAATAGAGTGATGTATTTCTTGGTTTATTTTGTAACTCATTCTGCTGCATCTAACTGTAAATTTATACTGTAATTATCTACTCAAGCAGATGAAGCAGTGACAAGGTTTCTGGAGTGTATTCAATGCATTAATGACTGAACTTCCTTGGAGCACCAACAATAGGTATTTATTCTTATAACTTAGCTATGGAAAATTAATTGTCAAGTATTAAAAAAAAAAAAATAAATACTGCTGTGTTGTTTTTTTTTTTAAATAAAGCTTTAAAAATAATCATGATTGCTACAAAAAACCAGTTGATTCTAAAACTCTCGAACCTGATGCAGAACTGGCAGTCAACTCTTGAGGAAACATATCATTTCAGTGAGAAAAAAAGAAAGTTGTTGGTTGGTTTTGTGGTTTCTTTTCAGAAGGGCCATTCATGTTGTACAGCACAGGTTCTACCATTGGGAATGAGCATCTTCTTAAAGACCACGGAAGTAGGAAGTCAAGCATAAGGTAGAAAATTATTAATATTTTTTTTGAGTCAAAGAAGATACATTCCTGTAATTTCTGAGTGTATTTCCTCTGACTGTGGCTGATAACACTGTCCTGATTTCCTAGGCAAATAAACCATGCTCATGAACACAGCTGAGTGGACGGTATCCATGGCAGTCTGGTAAGCAGGAGATGTCAGTAACAGCAGCTGGAAAGAATTTGAAGAAAGGATGAGGATTGCCTTGCTGCATGTCTGAGACACTGTGGGCCAGATACCAGGTCTCAGTAATACCAGCTGGAATTGACTGACTTTTCTTGGCTTATGGTGGAAAGAAGCTGTTTTCTTTCTTTAAAGGCGAGCTACACTAAATACTTCTTGGAGATGTGGCCCAGATCTTAGCCCAGAGATTAGCAACGCTCTAATGAACGTAATACTTTCTCAAATTCTTTTCCAAAACCAAAGAATATTGGATCAACAATGCAGAAATACAGGTAAGTGCTTTTGGCAACATCCCTGCCTGATAGTAAAGGATGAGAAGTGAGGTCTGGTAGTCACCTAAACTTTTTCTCCAAAAGTGCTAGCTGAAGCTGTTGAGCAGAAGACTTTTACTACTGAACAGTGGGTACCTGTCTATCATGGTAGAGCACTATAAGTTGTTTCATCGTGTTAGCTGCAATATTTACACCTGAATTTTTCCTTAGTCTGGAATGGGGAATTCCAGAGGCAAAGGCTGTGAATATAGTAATAAATATAATGAAAGTATTTTGACATCTCTAGTAAGAAGTGATTATGACTATACTGTCCAAATTTAAAAAGAGATAGCTTCACTTGCCTGTACAATGCCATCACAGGAGGGACATACCTCTTTCTAGCATCTGAATTTGAGTGGAAATCTTCGCACTTCGGTTATCCTGGGTTAGCATTGTTGACTTAATCTTTTGGGAAAAGATGAATCTTTGCAGGAAATATAATATGGGTGAGATGAAATCAATATAATTGTTTCAAATAAAGAAATACTTTTGAGGAACTAAAAGACTTGGAAGGACAACTGATGATCACAGTAGTTGCATCAATTAACCCTCTAAATCCAGTGCTAATTTTATAGAAGAGTCAGTATCATAAATGATTTCAAACACTCTTTCAGTTTCTTGTGCAAAGCTATGTGAAATGTGTTAAGAGTATGATCCAATAAAAAATTCAGGTCATGGTACTAGAAATAATCGGTTAAAGTTCCTTGTTTACAACAGAGGTGGGCAAAAAAAATAGTTTTAATGTGCTCTTTAGGAAGCTTTTTAAAATGATTCATTGATGCAGCTTATGGGTGAAACTTAGTTAAATGTAAATTTTATCTGGATCTAAACTGTGCTGTTGACAGTGTTAGAATGCAGGAGGAGGAACGGACTCCAGTCACTCAATATGAGTTATAAGCAGAAGCCACTTAATTTATTACAGCCCAAGCTTTTACCTCCTCATTATCAGTTCACGCGTCGCTTCCTCTCCTGCTATTAGCTCAGCTCCTCTGTCCACGTGCTCTTTTCTCTATTCTCATAGGCAGTAGTTATCTTGCAAACCATTCTTGTCTCAGCCAGTGAATTCCTCAAACTTGTTTTTTTCCATCACTTCAAGGACAGAGTTATCACAGGCCGAAGCTGGGCCTGGCCGTGGCCCAGTGACCTGCAACATTAGAATTCATATACTTTAAGTTCCGCTTCATCTTCTATGAACTATAATAACAGTGCAATCAACAAGACAGCATAGTATCAAGACAGTAACAACTCTTAGACATTTTCTTTTTTACTAAACGTATCTAACTATGAGTTATATGTCAAGGAGTAAATCCTAAAGAAAACAGCTATACATCATTAACACCTACTGCCAAAACTGTGATCTCAGAGCACTAAAGGAGTCTGTACTATTTTTTTTGTCTGTTTTTAAGAGAGCCCGAATCTCAGAGTGAGTCTAATGTGTCAGGATTACATCTCTCATACCCTGGGGAAAAAAATGCAGCTGGTAGTTGTTTCTCCCTTTCGATAGAAAAGAAATATTAATGAGTAGGACAGAGCCTCTAGCAAATTGGTTCCATTTAGATGGCTTAACACAAGTAGTACTTTAACAGAGTGTTACATCAATAATCGCTCTTTTTAGCCACTCTCTTTCCTCATGGAAGTGGTGTAACCATTCTCCTATTACTTTAAACAAATGTAATTGAACAATGGTTCAATGATTCAACTTCATGAGTCACATTCTGATTTTTCTTTGCAGGCTGAACCTACTGAAAATGCTAAGCTTATTTTGTCTCTTGCAACAAGATCAGGATCTAGTTTGCTGTGTTTCAACCTTGCTAAAACTGCTCAGTGATGAAAGTGCAGAATTCTTACTTGTGTTCAGGTCACTCTTCAGTAAAAAGCTGCCTAATACCTTGACACTTCTGACTATCTAGGCACCTATATGAATAAATGAACATCACTTGCAAATCACAGGTCTGATTTGACAGGAAAGATATGAAGACTTGTGACTGGACTGTAACAGAGGTGGCTATGGGTCCATAGTATTATTACAAATAATAATTTTACTGTCTAACCTCTATTACACTTTGTCTGATCCATGTATTTAACTAGATACCTAAGAAGAGCACAGCTATTGTGGCAGAAGAGAGTTCATTGAATCGCTCTTCATGATGCCCATTCTAGCTGCAGTGAGAGTGGTATCAGGCAGCACATCTCATTTACATGGCAATCCCAGTAGTAATTCCTGTGTAAGCATGTAGACTCTGTCTCTCTCCTGAGAACAAAGACATTTTTCTGTTTTATCAGTCTCAGGGACATGCTTTGTTCTGTATCCAGTTTACAGCATAAGCAAATCCCAAAAGATTCAGGACTAGATTGAAATCCTTCTGGAAAATTTTCATACCAGAAAGCAGCATTTTTATTGGCTTATGGGGACCAGTAGAGTTGGTGGAAAGAAAGTAAGAGGAAGTAATCCAGAATTTCATAGCAGCCAGGATAGGCAAAAGCAAAGGTGTGAGCTGAGGAGAGAAACAGGATAAGGGGGCTGGATAGTGCTTGGTATAGAGCTGCAAGACAGTGAAAAATATTGCTGCAGCTGAGAAAATTGAGTCATTGATATGTATTTCCCTCTAGTAACAGAGGTTTTACCTAGTCTGGTGTTAGAAACAATTGCAGGACTTAGTGACAGTCCCTTCTGTCCCTCCTTTACTAGTTGATTTGACAGTGTAAGAACCTCTTATTGCAGCCAATTGTGTCATTAGTTCTGGTAGAATTAACAGTTCAAGCATCCTGAAGCTCAGAGTAGATTTCTGTATTGAAAATTTATTTTTCAATTTAAAAGAACAGAAAAAAAAAATTAGAAATGTTAATAAAAGCCAAGCACTTCAAACCTAGGAATTTGAAGCAATAGCAAGCAATTGTGTAGGAAGGTAATCATGAAGATTGTATCACAATACATATGCACGAGAGAGCCAATTAAGGTTGCTTAAGCAACCTGGCATCAGATTTTTTTTTTCCCCTGAGAGTAGAGCACTGGGTTTTGCAACCTTAAGGATCTTTAAATGTAGGCAATCATAACTAATATTACTGAAATGCTTAATCTTGGCATCCTGCTAAAATCCTCATTCCCAGCAATATGTTATACCAATGATTTCTACAGGTGGAGTTTTATAAATAAGTGTTTCCTTTTATCAGTTTAAAATTTGCTGCCTTTTACTGTCTTTTCATACCCCTTTGTTCTTATGAAGAATGCTACTGAAGAGCTGCTAGATGTATATTTTCTGTTGCAAATACACTTTTATATGCATCTGTCTTATTTTGAATCTAACCAGCTCCAACTTTCTCAGTTTCTCCTGTGGTTTATGAACTGACATCCCTAAGCAGATAAACAGCTCTGTTTTGTAGTCTCTGAGCCTTTCCAGGAAATTTAAAATTAAATTTAAGATAGAAAATCGATGAACTGGTCAGGATGTCACAGATAAAAATAACCTGATAGATCTAAGAAAGGGGAAAAGACAGATGGAAGAAAAGGTAGGGTAATTTCCTGTATTTCTATAAAAGGGGAAAAAAGATGTGATTTTACAATGGAGAAATGTAACAGAACAGTGTCAGGAAATATTAAATATTTAGCTACATTAATGTTGCATTTTTTTAATCTCCAGAATTCTCACTGAATGTCCACATTTCTCTTTTGCCACCTGTCTTTCCCACTATATCACACAAGTAATTTTTAGCCAGGTGACAGTCACCTTTATCATAGGAGTCTGTGCTGGCATAATCTTTCAGGGCTTCCAAAATTATAGGTCCTTCATGCTTTCAGTTATTGCAGGTTTTGGTCTGTAGAAGAAGTACTAGCAAAAGTGCAACCAGTAGGTTGAGCAGAATTACTATTGCCCTCTTTTCAAATCTTGCGAGACTACAGAAAAATGTTAGTATAGTGGGAGGAGTCTAGCAGAGGTTCTCTGTAATGGTCAGGGAGGTGGAGTGCGTGGTATACATGGAAAGGTGAAGGGAATTGGGTTTGTTCAGCCTCAGGGTGAGGAGGTTGAAACGAGATGTTATTGCACCTTACACGTACCAAAGAAGGAAACAAGGAATATGGAATCAGACTTGTCTGAGAGGTACAGAGTGTTAGCAAAAGAACCAGAAGCTAGAAAATCAGAAACTCTGATGTCATGGGAGAGGAATATTCATCAAGAGGACAATTAAATACTGGAACAGACTGCCTGGTGAGGTTATGGGATCTGTGTCCTGGAAGATACTAAAATCTTGACTGGATGCAGCCCTAAGCAACCAATTGGTAGTGCTTTGAGCAGGGCTTGGTCTACTTGACTCCTCATGTCCTTTTCACATTCAAACATTCTGTGTTTTTGTGTGGGACTAAATAGATAGACTCTAGTGTGCAAGAAAAAAAAAATTACCTTGACTTCATAAGATCTACACTAAAAAAAACTAAACTACTCACCCACTTAGTTACTAATATCCACTTAAAATAGTATTTAGTGGAAAAGGTCCAAACAAAAACAAAATAAAGGAATATATACTGTCATGCAAACTATCAGAACTTTTACAGGAACAACCTACATTTGCTTGTAGCATATTTTAAGGTCCTTTTTTTTCAGCAAGCATTGTTCCTATGGAATCTTTTGTTATCATCTAAAGATGTAATTGATGCAATGTTGGTGTTATTCTAGTCCATTTTGAGGATAGAATAATTTCTTATTAATCCCAAAAGTAACAACTAAATAATTTGGATAATATCTTGACTAAAGTATGTTTTCTGTGAACTACTTTTTTTGTATATGTATTCTAGTGTGTCTCTGGTGATTTGTTTCTTTTGAACCACACAGTGTGTTCTCTAAGTACATCATAAAAGTAACATGATCATGATACTATCTGTTCAGTTTACAAAGTATATGACAATATTGTGTTTATGGTTAAATACAGCCTCAAGGACCTCATACCAGTGCCAAACAAGTAAGTTGTTTTCAATCAAGGACATCGTCTCAGTGCTTAGTAAACACATAAGATTATTTATGTGTGAGCTTAATGTTATTAGAAAATGAATATTAGAACCATCTAGTTCAGCTTCTCTTTGGACCTAACTAAAAGCAACAAAGATCAAGCACAATAATAATAATAATAATAATAATAATAATAATAAAAATGATGCCTGTAATACACCTAAGTCATAGACAGTTTTGTTAGTCCATTTTATATTGTTGATAATGCATGGATATGGCTAATGATTCCATCAGAGTTTAAATAACAGAATTCAGCACAAATGTATTTCCTCTCAGCAGCAGAAACATAACTTCTCTAGAACTGCATCTGTTGCAGTTGAAGATTAGGTTCTTACTATCACTTAGGGAAATTACTGTCTCTGCCAGCTGACTTAGCTTTTATACAGCCAGCAATTTATTAGATTGTTTTGCTCTAAAGTGTGATAATAAGCCTTATGTTTAGCAAAGTTTAGAGACTTACCACTGCATTAATATTTTATGGCAATGACAGTCAAGACACATTTTGTTTACCTAACAAGACAAGCCAAACTACAGCTGATGCGCATTGGAGATCAGATTTAACTGGTCTTTAATGCTTTGCAATGAGTTTTATAATTGTAATCTAATAATTTACATATTTGATATATCAACATTTTATTCTAAGCATCATCGTGTTGTGTAACCCAAATGTTTATAATACAACCTTTTCTCTGTAGCTGTGCTACTCTGTCCTTTGGTATTGACATATTTTCTTTGGGTAGTTTATTAGATCAGCTGTAGCAGTATTTGGAGACTGAAACAACTCCCACATAGATTGCCGTATAAACCTTCAATCTGGGGGATTCAGTTCATGCTGAAATTGATTAAATGTTTCAATCTCATGGAAATAAACTTTAGTTGCTGTACTTGTCCCACATACTGACCAAAATAGGGCCCTAGTTTACCATCACTGTTTCAGTGACAGTGGTAGTCTTGGCTGCCCAAATAAATACTTCAAATAAAGGAGTCCCATGCTGATTTCTTTTCCTTCTTCTCAACAAAGCAGATTTATCAACTGTTAGTGGTAGAAGACAGATAGTCAAGATCAGTGGGTCAGGTGTCTGTCATTGATTCATCATGTCTGCAAAAGCCCCACTGTCTTAGCTCCAGGGACAGGTTGAGCATATTTACCAAGAGAAATTGCACATTGAAAAACTTGCTGCTCCTATTACTTAGACTCAAGTATATCAGTAGAAACTCTGTTCGAAGTCAGTTCAGCAAAAACTGATATAATTAGCCATATGGTTTCAACTGCAAAGGTGGTGCTTGTGGCAAGTGGTAGGAATAAGCCAGGGAGAAAACGTTTAACTTTGGTTTCGAACTGTGTTGGTCTATGGTACTAAAGATTTAACCTCTCTATGCACCAGGTTTTGAAATAGGCCATTGTTAGATTTGATTTCATACAGTAATTCTAAATAATTAAAAAACCCCAAAATCTTTATAGAAACTTAAGGTAACCCAGAGGTTAATAACTCACACTTATTTTTCTCTAACATCTCCATAAATCTTATGAAATAGAATAAGCAGATTCAACAGCTCTTTATTGTTTCCAAGATTAATTTTTAATGACTGCATGTTTGTTTGTTGTTTTGTGTTTGTTTTGGTTTTGGTTTTTTTTAATTATTGAGGGTATGTTTTTTTCCTTTTACTGACCAGAAACTGAGAGCTGATCCTGGAGTATGTATTCCTAAGAACGTAGCGGGTAAATGAGATTTGCAGTCTGCAGTCCAGTGATGACTGATCAGCAGAGTACTGCATTTTCTGTATTGAAATGATTTGCAGAAGGTGCACGGTGTTACCGGCTCTTCCCAGATAGCCTTACAGGAGAACTTGAGGTAAGTTTTGGTCTTAGTCCCGGAGATTCACTGTGGAGCTGCTCGTGTGTTGATCAAGAGGTAGCTGATCACATATGTGAAAGATAAAAACCACATGTCTAACACAGTAATAAATGGTATGTGTGTGTGTGTGTGTATGTATACCTACGCACAAGATAATTTTCAGGAAAACTGAAATTTATGTTAGTAATATCTTTCTACCAAGATTATTGTTCTGTTCTAGTTAAATTTGACTTCAAAATTGTATGCTTTTTTTTTGGCATTCCTTTGGGGATCCACAGGCAGAGTAAGAAATGTGATCAGTCACAGGAACAATGTTTACCTGTCATTCAGCAAGCCCATTGACACAATTAGGAACGATTTAATTTATCGAGCATGGAACTAGATGAGATTTGCATTTTCATAGCAAGTTAAAAAAGGAGTAAAAATACGAAGCTGCAAAAGATGTCCAAGATTGTGTTTACAGGACCAAATTTTTAACAACACTATGCTTCAAATGCAGTTGATGGGGTTGAATGATCCAGTTTTCCAACCTTAGTTGGTACCCATCTGTACGTATGACTTGCAAAGCACATTTAGACGTCCGGCCCTGGGCATTTCTGCCACTGTCGAGATATTCTGCTCAGTTTATGGCCCTCAGGATGATCAAATATTGTCCATAGAGGTGCACTGTGACAGGGGAATGGAGACAAACCATACAACTAACCTAAAAAAAAAGTGGTTTTCAATGGGTTCAAATAGTCTGGATTACTTCATCAGTGGTACTAGCCTAAGCAAATGTCACGGTTGTGTGTATTCTTATATTTTCCAGGGATGAAAATATATGTAGATGTGTACATCAATTTGACATGCCCTTCAGGCTCTTGGAAAATGGCCAGTGTGACTGCTGATGGTTAAAAATCCGAGTATTCCTTCTGTGAGGGCTGTGAAAACAATTTTGGCCTGAGAGGCTTCGGGAAGCTCTTGGTGTAGCACTTAGCAAAGGGATAATGAAAACAGAAGGGATTAAATGATAGTTAAAAGATTTTTTAAGTCATGTGCTTCAGCTTTTGCTTTTTGTCTTCATGGAGTGTCTGTATCACACCATTTAACTTTCTTTGTTTTGGGGTTCATACAAGTCCTTCAGGAATTTACTAATTATGTTTATTTTACAATAGGTTGATTTTAACAGGAAAGTAGAACTTGTGTGTATTTTAGGAAAGTATTTGCTAATGTTTATTTGACAAATAGTACAGATTTATTCCAGTGTACATTTATGCACTTACTGCAAACATTCAGATGAGCAAATTTTTGTTTACACAAGTGCAAAGAATGTGTTATAAATACTAGTGAGGAAATAGCAGCCTAGCTCATATGAATCATTCATACTGAAAGTGCTTTGTCACCCAGCTTGGAATAGAGAAGAATACCATATTGTTTACGTAATATCTATTTAGACAAATGTTTGAGAACACATAATCACAGCAAATCATATATTAGCACTAGACTTGAAAGCATTTGCACAACAACATCTATAGGCATCATTCTGAAAAGCAATTATCTTTCAAAAACTAATGTAGAATCGTAGAATGTTAGAGGTTGGAAGGAACCTCTCAACATCATCTAGTCCAACCTCCCTGCCAGAGCAGGATCTCCTAGGGCAGGCCACACAGGAACGCACATGAGTGGCTTTTGAAAGTCTCCAGAGGAGACTCCACAACCTCTCTGGGCAGCTTGTTCCCGGGCTCCATCACTCTCACAGTAAAGAAGTTTCTCCTCATGTTGAGGTGGAACCTCCTATGTTCTAGCTTGTATTTGTTATTTCTTGTTATTGCTGGGCAACACAGAAGAGACTGGNGTCCTTATTGAACTTCATGAGGTTGACCTTTGCCCAGCTCTCTAGCCTGTCTACGTTGCATACAACCTGAACAAAATATATTAAATAAAAAAATTGGTTTTAGTAGTTTCTGAATTCTAATGTTGAAGAATATTATCAAATCTGGCAACAAAATAAATTTTGATATTAAAATGGATAGAAGATCCTTTTAAGCTATTTTCACTTAGACTGATGGTTAATCAAAAACAATAGTTACCTTCCATTCTAATTAGTTTTTTTTTCCTGATTATCTGTAAAAATGAAATGAAAGCAGTTGAAGAATTAAATAATTCTACAAGAATTAAGTAATTCTTCAACTTGAGTTTGTTATTTCGATTTATGCTGCTTAATATTTAACCACTACTATGCATGTACTTGTCAAAACATGAGAAATTAGTCGAAACATATGTGACCTTTATCAGTAAACATTTGCAAACTGCGTGATCTAAATGTGTGTATAATGAGAACTGAAAGAGGGGAAAGAAAACCAATTACTGTGTTTTACAGAAAAGAAAATTTCCCTAGAGATTTGAAAAATAAGACCACGTATTTTAAAAAGGAACTTTTAAAAATACATAACTTTATGTGAAATGTATCTTTTAGATCTATTACATGACAAGAAAAACATAAAGTCATGTCAGAAAAACTTTTTAAATGTGTAGCATCTATTTATTTTTCAGGAAATTTTCCAAAATATACAGGAAATAGAAACCTTGCTCAGAGTATTTTAGTTTATTGAGTTCTCTCCGCCTTGAAGATCATAGTAGAAGTCTCCAGGGACTCCTGTAAAGAATGTATTACCTCATAAAGGAAACTAAGGATAGTAACCCATGTTATTAAACTGTCAATATACATTATACTACAATTTATCCACAATCCAACTCAACTTAAAACCTTACTGTTGGCAGAGATTGTAAAACATAAGACTAGTCTCTAATCAACTAAAGCTTAAGGTACTTTGAAAAAAATGTTGTAATAATCACTTCACTACTCCATTGCACTATGTGTGAATTTCATTGGTTTAGATTGCAAATGTTCAACAATTACAAAAGAGGATTCTGAAGGATTACCTCTTGAAAGATTTTATTAGTGATGCTGTAGATTCCTTATTTCACAGCATAATAATAAAGATTTGTTACAACACACATAATGAAAAATAAATCTTAAAACCCAGTTCCTAAATCTTGCTTAATTTCTGTGTAAATATTAACAACAAATTTGAAAAAAATGACATTACTTATAACGTTTGCCTTATCAACTAGAGAAAGTAGGGCTATTGTTTTGGATGCTGAAATACTGGCAGTTGATTTTATGAATTATGGAAGAAATTATCATAAGTAAGAACTCCAGATTTGCCGATAACACACAGAGAGAATAAATTCCAGCTGCATATATTTGTCTAAAGCATGACTGTTAGTTTCAATTACACCAGTTACAATGAATCTTGAGGTTTGTTATAGGTAGTCTTCACCTAAAGATTATAGTGAGAGGCGTGGCATGTAAGAGTATCTAGAGAAAGAGTATCTAGTTCAGTAACTACCAAGGAGAGGCTGGCATAGAAGTCTTAGTGCCAAATCTTTTCTCGTCTTACTTTGCCAGATGGAAGCTGTAGCAGAGGTTGGTTTCACAGAGGCCAGAGTGTAAAACTGTGGGTTTAAAGTTGGTTTTGGTTTTAGTTTATGTTTGTATTGTTTTGTTTTTATTTTTCTTTTCCTGGAGGTGGCTTAGGAGAGGAGAAGTAGAAAAGGAACAGGAAAGCCACAAAGAATAGCTTGACTGGCTGAGGGAGCATAAGGAGCAACCACTTGGCAAATGGGTATGCCTCACAGTCACAGAATATTTGTTTTTTAAATGTTGCACAATCTGTGTTTTACTTGCTTTTGCTACTCCATATTCTCTGCATCAGAGTGCCTTGTAATGTAGAACTTCTGGAAACACAATTTGCTGAGGCCAATAGTCATCTTCAGTTTGCCCTATCTTTACCCTAATTTTGCACCTATATTCTCTGTTCTTCTGTTTAATTAAGTTCCAGTATAGGCTGGGGACAGACCT
>VWZK01009553.1:356338-370105 GCA_013396935.1 Baryphthengus martii | reverse complement strand
GAAGAAGTGAGGAGGAAAAAACTCTCAAAATTTGACCAGGATTTCTCTTAAGAAAACATGATCTCAAACTTACAAGAGAAGCTACATTGTTAACTAGTAGGCAGAGTCTGCCTGAGAGACCCTGATCTGAAGCTCAGAAACTACCAGTTACATTAAAGATAAATCAGCTCCCAGCAAAACTTCCCAGGGCGTGTTGTTCTTTACAGGGCAGAGGATAAAAACCCAACCAAACCACCCTACACTGCTCAACCAGGAACAGCTCTCTTCTAAATTGCTCTACCGCACACCGCTTCATCTGGAATTGGACACAACCACAGGATGTAGCAATTACAATAATTCCTTTTCTGTTTGATGTGGATGAGGCTCCAAGATACTATAAAACAAATACAATCAGCTCTGTCTGTTCAAGAGTACACTTTGGTGTCTCACGACCTACCTATTAAAAAAAAAAAATAAGGTTATTCACTTCAAGATTTAAGGCGACCTGGTTGGGTTGACACATTAAGACTTTTCAGTACTTATTTGCTTAGGGTCTTTCTTTGGTTTTAGATATAAATCCAACTACTATTTCCGCCCAAACACTCATGGTCTGCCACACAGCTAACTTCTTTGTAGTCTTAGCCTTTACTCTGATTAGACATTTCCAACTGTTCAGAAAGAAAACGTGGCTGACTTTCCAAGCCAATGCTACCGTTCGGCGTATCCGTTCCCAGCGCTGCGCCAATTTCTCCGTGCCACCATCAGCAGGTTTACCTGCCAGCAAATTGCTCTGGTGCACAGGGGCAGAAAGGGACCTCAGCTCCTCCACTGACACTACATCAGCTTTGGAAACACATTTGCGCAAACTGCTGCGAGCTTATCTCTAAGTGGCTGCATCGCATTGCGGCTCCGAAGGCACTGAAGTGTTCCAACTGGCTTTTGTTCTCCCGTTACTTGGCATTCACTGGATTCTTCACCTCATACTTGAAGCTTATACTTGGGCAATTTTTAAGCGTAAGATGATGGGGCAACCGCCCTCTTAACTATGGTTAAACTATAGGTATCAAACACTGGTTTAAACCAGGGTTAGTGTAGAAAAGAGACACACAGAAGCAAAGATGGCACAGATTTAAGCAACTTGTATTTTCCAATTTATGATCGGCCACTAAGCGATCAGAATTTAATTCTTATCATTCCATCTGGTTCTCCTACAATCTATGATTTTTAAAACTTAAGTGATATTAGACTTTACTTTTTGAAGCACCCCATGCCTCCTGTTTCATTACTCACCATGGAATTAGTACAAATAATTTTAATAGCTGATTAACTGTGGGAAAGAAACATCCCTCAAAAACCAGATACCAGTGTCATCATCTGTTTCCCAGACCAAATGACTCTCTAAATAGCATCAATTCAGGTTCCAGCTACGTCACAAGGCTCTTCATTGCCCCTGTATTGCAAATTACAATGAGGCTTGACCATTCAGTATTTCCGTTTACTTTCTGCACTGATTACTTCTACAGTAACCTTCTACAAGACAGTCACTACAATATTCTTAATCTAATGAAAGTCCACTATTAGATAAAAAGCTAGTTCAGAATATTTTTAGAGATAAAATCTTAAAAAAAAAAAATCAGTGTGGCGGATGTTTAACATCCAAACTTCTGTGCATTGCGGAGGGGAAAAATGGAAGTGCATAAGAATTAAGGAACTGCACATAATTTTATACTGGTTAACTCACTTGTATGTCTTTCAGGCTTCACACACCTTCAGGACTGCACCATCTACAGGGTCAGATGTTTATTATAGTAGGTATTATACTAAGTATTATTACTTTCAGCCAGCAAATTAGAATTTTCTGTCATTTACAGCATCTAGAAGGCAGCTCTTCAGAGGTTCCCAAGGAAGAAGCTAGCTGCTTCAATTTTGTTTCCATTGAGCATGCACGGATCTCAGAGCTGTCATCAGCTTTAAAGCATGCTTAGCATTTTCCAAAGGGAAGGAACACACACAAGATACAAAAAACCAACGCTATCACACAAACCTAGTTCACTCCAGCCAGAACGCGATGATGGTTTGATGACACTGGACGAGCTCACGCACACACACACAACCCAACGCCAGGAACGCTGCAAAACCTGATGACAATTCTAAAGTGCGTTTCCTAGAAACTATGAATTGTGCTATTAGAAGCAACTCAATCAGCAGCAGCTATCCATCTGCAGCCTTGTTACCTACTTGGCCCACTTCAGAGTCTTCAAAAAGCCCTGCGAGTCCCTGTCTTAGTGATAAGGGCACTAGAGTGCAGGGTAGCTGCTCGGAAAGAATGACCTCTTTCAAAACTGTAAGGCTGTGCTGCCAGGATGCTTCCACAGTAGCCTAACTCATCGTCACTTCCCTCATCACATGACAGGACTAACCACCTCCTCTCACTTTTAGGTCTGCCTGCTTCTGTTTTCTAAAAGCAAAGGCAGAGCTTGGGGCATTTCTGGTCATACAAATACATTTTGCTCCATACTGTCAGCTACCACTCTGGCGCACTTAATATAGCTTATGTTTAAAATTCAGTCTCCGAGCAGGTGCCAAATTTTACCTATGATACCCAGTTTGTCCTGTAAAAGGTGAAACTAAATCTGGGTATTACCTTGGCTTTCTTTTCCCACCTCCTTTTTTTTTTTTAAAAAAAAAGACCAAACAACTTGTAGCACAGATGTGCATTTTTAGTGATTTTTTTTCTTTTGATCTTTACCCATGATTTTCGAAGAGTAAAGTCAGAGTTGGCACCAAAACATTTTTCTAAATTGTTACGGTGGTTTTTTTGAGCGTGAACTATCACACTGAGTGAAGATATGGCCATAATCCTGATGAGATTTAATGAAAAATACTTCTGCAATTAACTATTCACTATCATTAAAAAATGCAACTATATTTATATGAAAACTACTACTTGAGAGAAGACAAAGTTAGTAGGAAGATAAGGACTAAACTATGAAAGCAGCATGTGTTTTGGGGCTTTTTTAATTACTAGTTCTTTATAGTGTGACAACAGTATTTTTTTAACTTAAGTATGAAAGATACTGTAGGCAAGTAAAAGTGTTCATCTGCTGATCACTCTTCTGACACATCCTGTGACTAAGCGAAAAACAAAAGTCAAGAAAAAAAAAAATCATACTCTAACACATGAGTCTTTCAAATAGTTGTTCACAAGCAGGCTGGTGTTTTTGTGAACTTTAAAGAATGAAATTTTCCACTGGAGTCAAGGAAGACTGGAAGATAGTTTCAAAATATTTTTAAAAGAATGTTCTGTGTGGGAAGCAGAACAACAATGTAATTGCAATTATTTATTGTATTTCTAAGAACATACTAAATGCACGTAGAAATCTCAAAAGCATTTTAAAAATATACTAATAAACATAATAAAAGGAGCCACAGAAGAGTCTAGATTTTAACAGAAATGTATGTGATTTAGGATAATGTCTAATATGTTATGATTCTCAGGCATGTTGTTAGTGACATACTAGATATTGTGATAAATTATAATCCGTACTTGCAAACATACTACAACATAATAAATTACACTTTTTAACAGTCAAACAGCCTGTCTGCAAAGTTTGTGAAGCTTCCTATGTAACTAACCCTTTCACTGCAGCAGCCACACAACAGTAACATAAAGGCTGAATTACTTCAACTACTAGTGGCAGTATCTTGGCACTAAAAACCCCCAGCAAAATAGACGTATGACCATCTGACCTAATCAGAGATGCCTCAGGGTAATTTTGCTGTTGAAATACTCCTGGGTAATAAAAAAGACTGGCATTTAAAGCTTTTGAGGTACCAGACAGCAGAGCTTTCAAGATGCATTTCACTTCTTTGTTTATTTGGCAAGAACACATCTGTTTTCACTGAAGAGGAAAAAAAGATTACTATTCGAAAATAACTCCTGAAACCATTATAACTTCCTGAATATTCAAGGCAAAGGTTTTTGTGTATGAACTTACACTTCAATTAACATTGCTGAAAACCAATATAGCTCCACATTTCATTTTATCTTCTGCTTCCCCCGCCCTTCCTACAGAAAATTCTGGTTTTCACTTTTTTTTTGGCAGTGAAGATGGAGACTTCATCATTCTAGTCTAATATTGATAAGAACAGAGTTTTATTTTGGCAACTTACTAAAGAAACATGATACGCAGTTGCATTTCAAGTAGTTAATTAAGGAACAATCTCTCCTGAAATAGTCTCCTGTGAGGAATTACTGCACTTGATCTTCCATGGGCTAGGTTACTAAAATTGCTTTTAAAGTTTGCTTGGCATATACCAAAGTAAAAAACACTTAAAATGTGTCCAAAGTTATTATACACCTTTCAGGCAAGTAAGCTTCTCCTAGACTCCTTTCTCATGAGAAAAATATCTGACTCCTGATGTCAGGCTTTATCTACTCGTGCCTAATAGGTGGGCTCTATTTTGTGTCCTTAAATTATATGCTGTAATGAGGCGTGAACACATGGGCTAACAGCGTTTTTCATAGAAGTCACGATGATTTAACCTAGTCTCTGATCCGATTATTCTTTTGGTTATACAACCCCAGGCAAGAGGTATTCATACTTTCCACTGCCTGCAACAGCAGCTGTTTCACTATCACCCTGGAGCCTCAGGAAAATTCAAGCCCTTAATCACTGTTTCCATTAGCCAACCGATCTTTGCTATCAGCCTGATGCGATATAGCCAAAGTGCCAAGTACTCTAACTACAGGAAATTGATTAAAAAAAAAAAAATGCAGCCTGCAAAGAGGCATCCACATATCTCAGAAGTTGGACAAATACCACTCATGAGTTCCCCTCAAGTCCCTCTTGCTTACACAAGCCACGCACGTGAGCTTTCTCCACAATACTTCACAAGTATGTATGTTCTGCTTGACACAAGAAAATCTCTCTTATTACTGAATATCACAACCTGCAAGAAATACATATTTTAGTTCTTACCTCATCCCATCCTTTTCTTCATTCGCCTATATTTAATTTCATTCTCCTCCCTGAAGTGGTCAAACCAGTCCACAACATACATATTTTTACTTTTAGACAAAAAAAAAAAAATCTAGAAGTAGCCTCAGCTTTCTATAGTAATGGACGTAACAGTACTGCAGCTTCCTAGCAAAGCCACCAGCCCTGAATAATGACCAAGATTTTATAAAGAAATATCAGATACAGAAGTCGTTCTTAACACATTTGATAACATATTATCTACATTTGTAGGGTTACACCATCCTTTTCTCCTAGTTTCATTAGCTGCCCAGAGATGTGTTCTATTTAACTATATTGATACTACAAACGGTTCCTTCACCTACAAGAACTGGAAAGAGGAAAAAACCACTGTATTGTAACAATACAGCTTGCATCTTCTGGCAGTCTACCAGCTCAGTTACATTGGCTTCCTATCTCTACAGCGAAAGGAAACGGTACATCTAGGAAAAAGAGAAACAATTCTCCATGCCTTTTAGCCAGTTATTTGGAAAGCGTCCTGATTTTTAAGAGGCTTTTTCATCCAGACAGTTGCTTGTTTTGAAAGCAGGCCCAACCCTTCATAGAAGCTTCCAGAACGGTATTCCATCAAGGAAAGAAAACAAACTTATTTTGTTTTACCTGCCTATACAGCGTCTAAAAGTCAAAGTCTGATTCTTTTTTTAAGATACCACAAAAACATATTTTTTGAAACATTTTTAAGGAGTGAGACACAGACACACATATGTATCAATCCATTTATCAAACAACACTCATCTCAATCTCCACTCAAAACCAACACGGAATCCAGCACATTTACAGCTGACATACACCCGTTATAGCATGAAGTGTTTATGGTGATCTCTATGTATGCCTGCAGCTTCTCAATGTGGCAGCTACAATGCAGCTTGCAGAAGAAAAGTGCCAAAAGCACCTTATTCTTCTCCTTGCCAATTTTCTGCCAAATGACTCAAGTTTATCCCGTCAGAAATAATCCTTCAACCAGACAATACAGACAGGGGAAACTAACCACAATACGTTCAATTTACTTCTACTTCTCTCTCGTAATAGGGCAGTTTGGTCACATTTTTCACTCCTAAAACCAGTGTTGCATCAAAGAGATATGCTGTCTCACAGTTTATGGTGTTTGCAGTGTGTGTGTGTGTGTGTGTGTTGTATTTTCATAAGACCTTCTGTCCTTCAGGAACAGCAAGCAACTAAAATCCAATGCATTAGCTCAATAGCCAAGAGTGCTTTTTTCTTCCAGCAAGTCAGCCAACATCCGAATAGTTGAAAAAAAAAAAAATGAAAACCTCAAAAAGGAAAAGCAATTCAAATCTAACTACTAACTTCTGAGCTATCTAAGAATCTATGAAAATTTACCTTGAACAATGAGGTTACGTTTTAATAAATGAAATCCACTGCACACAGTGTGAGTATTGATAGCTCTGCTTTTATGAGTTGGACTTGTAATAAATAATAGCTCGAAGTTAATTAAAAGAAAAAAAGCCATTCTTAGTTAACTCTGGTAGTAAGAAATGCCTGGAGAAAGAGACAAAAAGGTATAAAGTCAAGGACATACAGACTGCTATTCTCCCATCTAAACCTGGCCATAGCACTTCACAAACTCTGAGGATTAAGTTATACCCTAATCACAGTGCTTCACAGATAATACTCATGAATCAGTCCCAATCCTTTTTTAATGTTAGGCTCCTGGACTCCCAAACATTCTGGGACAATGACTTCCACAGTTTAATTATGGATTACAAACACACATCCCCCCCACAAAAAACCACATCATCATAGACTTCAGTCCCAACTTCCAAGTTCATTGAAGACAGTCAATATTTCAGCTTTCCTAATGCATTTCCAGCTTATTTTTATATTCTGAGAGATAAACAGGAGCACAAACATTCCACGCAGTAGCTCATTTCCACACCTCCCCTCTCTCATTGAAATTACAATCATTCAGCTTCAGACGTTTTTGGTAGAATTCGATGGAGCCTGGGTACCAAAAGAAAAAACCAAGCATGAAAATCCTCCATAAGTTCCAGGATGAATGATCTCTTCACACTCAAAATACAGTTTGCCGTAGAGGGTAGGGACAGGTTTTGGCTATCAGAACGAAAAAAAAACCCAAACAAAACACCTGACTAATTATAAAGTCATTCCTAGCTGCTTTTAGACCAGAGGCGTCTAGCCACCTTTCATCACAGACAAACTGAAGTCCTCATGGTACTGACATGAGTTTCTGCTGGGTCCAGCCCTCAGATACTTCTATGATCAGCTGTATCAAGACTTCGGGGAAAAAAAAACTAAAAAACAACCAACTACCACCTCAAAAACCTACCCACAGTCTCTACATCATGTTTGTGGGACTTCTGTTTCACCAACTTGAATTCTCAGTAAAAAGCAGGGCTACTGAATTATCTTACACTTATTATATATTAGTACATAGAAAACACTAACTAGCTTCACCAACTCTCACATTCAACCTGCCACTCATGCTCTTGGATAATTTATCAGAAGATATGGCAACAACAACAATTTAATTTTTCATCCCTAACTTGAGAAGCATACCCATGAAAAACCAGAAGTATATAACCATGCTTTGGACTTGGTCCTATTCATAGCAAGAGGAAAACACCCAAACCAACTCCAACTAAAACCATCTAATGTCCCAGTAGAGGAAGACAGTGCATCTTTGCTAGAACACCATATTAAAAAAAAAAAACAAAACCAAACCCACCCATCCAGATCTCCAGAATGTTTGCACACATAATAAAATCCAAACTACAACGTTACTTCTATTGAAATATACCATGTATGAACTTTCTGTAACCATTTAAAACTTTTCTCCACTTTCAGCTTTTCTGACATTCAGTTATGACACTAAAAAGCATTTTCTTTATTAATAACCCATATTACTTATACATTTATAAGCATTGTTTATTAAAACTTGCCCTACCAATGTCAGTAAACTGCTGTAGAATTAAGATTTCTGTATGATTGCTGCCAAAAAGACTGTCTTTTCATCATTTTAAGCTTATTCTATATAGGACAGTTCAGTCACTGCTGATCTGAACCATTGTATTAATGCTTATGTTACTGAGATGTGTTTGGGGTACATTTCAAATTTGTATCACATCTTACATTATGTAGCTGGTTGCCTGGGTTTTTTTTTTTTTGGTTGGTTTTTTAACATTGCTATGTATGCTTCAGTATTGCTGGAGATCAAAGCTAAATTTGTTCCTAAAAAAAAAAGAAAGAATACCTAGCAAAGAATATAAGGAAATGCACTCCACAGCATTCTGATGTATACTAGACTTGTTCGTGTGACCAGAGCACAGTGGTTCAAACCAGACAAAGTTCTTCCAAGTTTCCATTCGATTCTCCAGGAAGATTAAAGCTGTTAATCTTGTTGTAGCACAGATCTTGCCTATGATCTTTTTTCATGACTTTGAGCTAACGTTTAAAGCACTGAATCATATGGAAATATTTTGTGCTAATATCTCCAACATCTATGCTATTAATGATGACTTTACAAGGTTTGGTTTTATTTTTTGCTGTTTTTAAGTCACATAACCACCTTGTGCAGCACTACTGAAAATATCTCTAAACAATAAGTTTCATTGTTGTTTACTTTTACTTTCACTCCATATGTATGACTTACCTCAGTATATTATACAAATATTATATGCTTCCTAGCATATTGTATACTTCTATTTTATTTCTACTTATTAAAGTATTTGCACTGTTTGCTCAAGGAATGGAATGATCAGTACCCTTTAAGGACTTAACTAGTAGCGGATTTTTGACACAGGAATAAGCATTTTGCTATTTTCACTTGACCTAGGAGATCTACAGAGGGCCCAAGTGTGATATAGATCTGAACCTGCTCTCAAATACCTTCTTTTAACAAGGCAAGTATACTCAAAGCTGCAACGTGAGGGTTCTCTGTTAGTACCTTATTTCATCAAGGCTTCAACTCACTATAATGCGCTCTGAAATGCCTTGAGCACAAGACAGAGCTACAGATACAAAAATAATTCTTCCTCCACTTGTGAAAACAGCATTTCTACTATAGTTTCACGTTACAATCTGTACTTGCACAAGAAATATAACCAACATGTGGACAACAGTTAAAGGAAGCTGCCTGTATTACTATCCAATACCTCAACATCCAACTATGTGGAAAAAAAGTAAAATCAGCCAGGTGCTGTTTGACCCAAAAAATGTATACCAGACAGCTTCTTTAAATCCTTCTACTCCACCTCAGAGTATTCAGCTTACAATTTATTCAGATTAGCTCTATGATTGGAATCTTATTCAAATACTTATTTGAAATTTATTCAAATCACCTCTCCACATGCCACATGAGAACTGGGAAGGAGCAACTGGAAAACCTACTCTGGGCTCACAGGCCAAAAAAAGCTACTCAAGTGCAAGGACTGAAGACACCATGCTTAAACTAAACAGGCACATCAAGTTGGAATACCACTTTAACACTTGGTAGAACAGTATCTTAATTCCATTTCCATATTAAGGTATAAGATAGAAAGAACGGACAAAAACCCCAAGACAGCATTGTCACCCAGCAAACTACAAGCATGAAAATCTTTATTTTCTTTGAGTATAGAAAGTATACAGCTCGTGTCTTCAAAGCAAGGAATATTTTAACTTCACCCTCTCTGGATATTTCACCTCTTCATGATTATCGCTAAGGTTTCCAAACAGAATGCATATACAACATAAAATGTTAGAACTCTTCATATTATTCATAAAGTATGCCATCTTTTTAGGCAAAGAAGATTTTTTTTCCTCAGAAGCCAAGGAGGTTAGGCATTCCAATGACTCTCAGGAGTTCCTATCTCTGCATCTGGGGACAACCATGAACAAGTTCTGCTTGTGCACTTGGCAGGCTGGATGCATACCAGGAGCCATAAAACTGCATTAGCATGGTATTATGCTCTACTGTAACGTTGAAGATTATTACGCCAACCATAGCGTTACATTCATATGATTTCCAGACTTCAAGTCACTCAAAAGTCTACCTTAACCTGTTAATAGCTGCACAATAGATCTGCATCATCTGAAAGTACAGGAGCTCAACATTTCTAGAAGTTTTATTGCAAATATTATCATAACAGCAGATATTTTAAAATAATTTAACTGTTCAGTGTAAAAAACAGGTTATCGGGATATGATTTTGAACAATGGTCTTAACCCTGGGCTTTTTTTGAAAGGAATAGCAAAGACCAAACTATAAACATTGTCACAACAAAAAATGATCCAAGAAAAATACTGACAGAGAAAAAAATGAAAACCTTAAAAACAGAAGCAGAAAAGTACAGATGCCATTAAGTAATTTTTACATTCTCAGTATGGAACATTTCTCCAAAAAGAAAACTGTGGTCACAAAAACATAAAAACATAAGGAACATTCACCTTTTTGAAATTTACTTTTAGATCACATTTTTTTAAAAAAATATTTTTGAGAGGATCAACAAACTTCTAAGTAAAAGGATTAATGAGGCATGCGACTGAGACAGGAAGAGATTACCAGAAAGCCCAAGTATTATTTTGTAAAGAAAGTTTTGTAAATACGCCTAAGAAACTTGAAGAGCTTCCTGTAAAGTAGAATTAATTCTCTTAATATTTAAAAAACACAAAATACATTCAACAGCTCATGATTATTCCAGTAGGTTGTAAATCAATTAAAAATTTCTAAAAGCATGGCTCATTAAACAATGCCTTTATTTACAGATCAGTTCACAAACAAGTTTTTCCATACTGAAACTATATAAAGCTAAAGGAAGGGTAGAATTTTAAAGCTATGATAATCATTAACAAGATGCCATACACCTGCCATGACTGCTTTTTTTTTCCCCTTGGTTATACTACTGCAGAGATTTCTGACCTTATTTAGGCCTTATCTTAGACCACAATTGTAACTTTTCTTTTTTTATGTTGTTTTTTTGTTTGGTTGGTTTTTTTTGTTGTTGTTGTTGTCAGTTTGTTTTTTAAATAAATAATCAATCACAAACACTGCTTCACAGCCAGTCCTACTTTTGCTTGTCACTGGAGGTTATGTGAGGATACAGACTACTGTAGGAGACAGGCTGACTCCTACTTCTAATGCACTTGAAAGCAATCAAGCTCAGTTTCTTTAAAAATCCAGCTTTCAGTGAATTTTCCCCTATCAAGCTCCAGAGAAAAACTACTATTGTGATATAACAGCCTGTTTTCAAGACTTATCTATGAATTTAAGTTTTTGTTAATTACGGGAAATCTTCTGCTACATTCATTAGTTTGCAGTAACTTGCAAGATTTAGCAGATTAAGACCATTATAAATATTTTAAAATAATTTAAGGAACTCGATTCCTTCTAAGGAAAACTAGCTGCATCAAAAAAAACCCTTTCATTTCTTAGCCCTAAAAACCAATTCTTTTCTCAGTAGTCCAAAGTTTTGAATCCTTTCTAGATACACTTTATGATTCTCTTTTACTCCCCATAAATTAAAGGAACGACACTCACCCAGAATTAAGCTGAAATGGAAACCTGACAGAACAGACCTAGGTAACCTACTTAGCAAGAGAGTACAGTACCGGGGTATAAATGAAGTTATTTAGCCTCCCTGTGGCTGTATTCAGAACTCTGAAGTCATTACTGAAGTATGCCACATCCCTTCAGGATTACAAGATACAAGGAAGTGTATTATCTACCAGACTTGTCATTTGACAGTATAAGTTCTACGAGAAAAAAAACAAAAAACAAAACCTTGAGTGTCCTCTATTGACATAAAAAGGCTCTTAAAAATTGAATACCAGTTGAGGAGGATGGAAATACATAAAAGTATAATTGCTGGCTCTGGTAATTAGCTACTGACACTTTTTTTTAATGAGTACACAGGAATACAATTACAATAGATCAAACTCCTCTGCACACTGTATAAAAAAACCCACGAAACTGTTTTTCTCTAAGAAAGAATTACAATTCCTCAAGCAGAGAGTCAACATTAAAACTATCTAAAAGCTGGGGGTCAGAGGTTAGATTTTGGGAAATCAGAACAGCATTTTTTCAAGGTAATTAGCCAACCTGAAGACCAGATAAAGGGTTTTCATTTAAGATAATTTCTGGTACTTCAGTGAAAATGAAAGAGGATGCAGAACCTATAGGCATCTCTCCAATCATACTTTAAAAGAAAAACAAAACAAAACAACTTGAGAGTAAGTATTTAAACATTTTCTGGAAGATTTTGTAACTAACATGAAAAAAAAACTAGCCAGGAGGTATTTAAACAAGTCAGATTCTTTCTTATGAGAATAAAGCAGAGAATAAACTGTCATTTACTAGAACTGTTACTTGATAGGATGGTCTCATTTTAAGAGATTGATCACAAACCAAATATAACTCCTTCAGATTTCTCAACTGTGACATCAATACCTCAATGAAAAATTAAAACACCCCAACAAATTTAAGAAAGCGGGAAGTATCTTAGGAACATAAAACCAGCATTTCAACTGCAAATCACTGTTTAGGAAGGGGGAGGGCAAAGTAGAAATAGTTGCCAGCCATCTACTAGCTGTCCTATCTCACCTTTGATTGGATCAACCCTCCTCAAATAGGGCAATCCAGGATTATTAAGAGGCCTACTGAAGAGAAAAAAGAAAATCACTATGTAGACAAGGTATTTTTAGGAGTGTCACGTGCACTGGAAAAAGTAGAAAGTTCACAAAACAAAAGAAAACCAATGCACACACCAAAATTCACCGAATATTTTTAAAGCACTACGTCTGGTGATATTTTACAATAACTTTACTCACTCCTTTATCACCACAGAAACCAGTTTCCACACAACCATTTGCGACACTGATAATAGCAAATTTGATTTTTTTTCTGCGCACACTCTATAGTGATCTAAGTGAATATTCCTAAAATTAACTCCCATAGCCTTTTAAAATTGTTATCTTGGAATCATTTTCAGATGCTAAGGTGACACCCTAGACCAAAATGCCTTAATTTTCTTGGATATCAGAGTCAGTAAATGCCAAGGTAAAACTGGATGCATGCATGAAAGATTCTCTAATCTTTTTCCGACTTTTAATATAACCTTGTTCTTTCATACCATACAACAGCAGTATGCTGAAGCCACCTTTCACACATCCAGTCTGAGATCCAGTATTAGTGTATCATCCTACCTTCCCTTTCTTTGCAACTGCCTAACACTTGGCCAACATAACACATTAAAAATGTATTCAGCCCATGAATCTGCTGCTTTCCTACACAGCAGCCATATATTTCCAGCTCTGAAGAGTCAGCTCTTGCCATCTCTACCCGCATTAACTGAACCTAAATTATGTATTTCAATGGCTGAGACTCAGTTAGCAAGAAACAAAG
The DNA here is from genome assembly GCA_013396935.1 of Baryphthengus martii. Taxonomy (NCBI): domain Eukaryota; kingdom Metazoa; phylum Chordata; class Aves; order Coraciiformes; family Momotidae; genus Baryphthengus; species Baryphthengus martii. The sequence continues at coordinate 356,728 of VWZK01009553.1, read as the reverse complement.
CTGTTGTGTCAATCTATGAAAAGTCTGTGCACACCTACCACATCTATAAAACACCAGGTCCCAAGTACCTCCACATGGTTTGGGTCGGGCTTTTTTTTATGTATTTATTTATTTTGTTATTTATGAAAGTTTGAGAAAGACTTTGCTTCCCTTTTGGGCACACCTATTTATTCAAGTTTCACAGAATCACAGAATGTTAGGGATTGGAAGGGACCTCGAAGGATCATCAAGTCCAATCCCCCTGCCAGAGCAGGAACCTAAATGACATCACACAGGAAGGCGTCCAGGCGGGTCTTGAATGTCTCCAGAGAAGGAGACTCCACAACCCCCCTGGGCAGCCTGTTCCAGTGGTCTGTCACCCTTACTGTAAAGAAGTTCCTTCTAAAGTTT
>VWZK01009553.1:281425-353947 GCA_013396935.1 Baryphthengus martii | reverse complement strand
CGCGCAGGGCGCCCCTTGAGCCAATCGGAAGGCGCCGCCGCCGCAGCAACAGGTGGCCTTGCCCGAGCGAGGCGCGGCTTCCGCCATCTTGAGTAAGGGCAGCGGGGCGGCCGGAGGAGTGTGAGAGAGCCCGCCGGTTGTGGGGGGCACAGCCGGCGGGACAGCGGCACACAGAGCGGGGGAAGGAGGGGCGGCGGGCAGGCGGTCACGGTGGGGCGAGGGGGCGAGGTGACCCAGCGGGTGAGGTTGGTCACACGCTTGGTGAGCGCTGCTGCCCGGTCAGGGATAATCGCAGTCGCCCAAGGGCCGAGGTGAGTGGTCAAGGCCTGTTGCAGTAGCACAACTTGCCTTGCTTTGAAGGACAAAGAATATTGTGCAACAGCAGATGAATAAAAAAAATATCTTCCTCGAACACGTAGAAATCAGTCGAACGTTGCTATTGTGTGCATCTTGTCTTACTTGCCTTAAGGACAAGCCAGGCAACCCTTGGTGCTGTGTAAAGAGTTCACCGAGCAGACAAAAGAAATGAGGCTTAGAAGAAAAAAAAAATAAAGGCCATAACTGTTTGGACAGTTGCATCTCCTCTTGCTGGAGACTGATATATCGTGCTTTTGTACTTTTTTTTTCAAGAGTGCCCGGTTGCTGGACTGAAACGAAAAGTGTTTTGACTTTAAAATTTGTGAAAGCTCACGCATAAAGCCATATCTATGTCCTTTCCTCTTTACTTTGGACATGGAGGAGACAATTTCTTACAACCTTTCTTTTTTGCTGTAAAGGACAACCGTGCCTTCCTTGGCTACACTTGAAAAGCTGCTTGTGTCAGACATCCCTACATAGAAGAATCAAGTTTACCTCATGTGCTTAGTTGGTTAATCCGACCCTACTGATTCAGAGAAATTTTTCTTAGATATGCATACATAGCATGACCTTCTAGGGGAAGGCCTAGAAGTGAGCTTCAGAGGTCGTTGTTTTTTTTATGAAGTTATTGTGACCTTCACACATTTACCTCAAACGTTCCATATTGGTACAAGGATAACGTGCAACAGCAAAAGTCAGTAAGGAGTAACAGAATGCTAGACAGTACTAGCATAATACACTACCCCTGCAGGGCTGCATAAGAAAGAATAAGGTCTGAAAAGTCTAAAGAACCATCAGTCAAAAACCTGTTTCCTCCCGAGACCTGTTCAGTACTAAAAACCTGGCTACTGGCAGTGTATTTGAGTTCCTGTAAAAAAACAAGAACTGGTGGCAAAATATAAGAGTTCCTTCTTATCATGAGAAAACCTTTGAGGAGCAAATCCTATTCTCATTTCCAGTTACGAGAAACTTCTCAAAGACATAAACAAGGAGACAGTTGTCATTTATACTCTAGCTCAGAGTCCCACTTAGAAAGCAACATTTCATCGCACAGTGATTGTGTCATCAAGTGTCATCTATCCGGAGATTGCAAAAAATTGTTTCATTTCAGTTTTTTAACTGTATTTCTGTGGATAACGCATGTCAGTGTGTGTTTGGAAAAGATCACTGTGCCAAACCCAGGATTGTTTTGTAACCAGACTATAAACACGCTGATGGAGGCTATGACAGGTCACTTCTTCTGGTATGGTAAGTATTTTCCGTGGTGTTCAAAGTAAAATATTGCTACAGATCTTTTCTTCCAAAATGCAGCAACATGAAACACTAGGTGAAAAACTACTTTTGACGGTTGCATGCTCTGTACCACCTGCTGATCTGTACTGGGCAAAGCTTACAGCAGAGGCCCCACTCCTTGACACACCACGCTTACTCTATCTTAAGTTTGCACTGCTGACTTTTTTCTTCTAACAGATCAAAGACTTTAAACTGATGAATTACTGGTCTCAGTCAATTTTAATGAGATCTTGCAGGAGACAAGGCAAAAGGAGAAAAATACCTCGTGAAGAGATAATCATTTGCCTCCTCCCTCCTCTCCTGTTAGAAGTTTCTTCAGACTCTCTAATCTGTTTTGAACCATTTAAGCCTCTTCAGGGAAATAAGCTTGCGTCTTGGATACACAGGATGTTTTCATGATCAGTTGTGCTGTGACATAAAACTGTACGTTCTCACACCCGTTTTCTCAAAAATTCAGACAAGTGGTATCTTTGAAGTCACGTATATGAACAAGCTGAACCTTTTTAATGCTAAATTAGCATTAAAACCTCCAGACAAGGCAATGCCATTTTAAACATCATTCTTTGATCTCAGTTGCTGCCTGACAGGAGTGGTGACACTTGTGTCTTTGAGAAGAAACTGTATTGTCTCCATCAAGAGCTCTCGCCCCCTACCACCTGAGGAATCCGAATGGAAACCTGCTGTTACATGTATCTAAAAACTTAAAGAAGCACAACCTGCTGAGAAAAAATTCCTATTATTGCAGCCTGCCATCTTACTATTACGAAAGCTGTTGAAAAATACTCATCTACCCAGTACTGGTCTGATGGCATAAGCCACCCCCGAGCTGGTTATTTTAACTCAAGGGTCAAATTTGTCAGTGAAAGTAAGTTATTAATTATATTTGTATCATAATAGCACCTACAGCTCAACTGAGAGCATTATCACATGCTACCAAGGACTGCAGTACTCCACAGCTCAAGGATCTATCTGCCCCGAGAGCTTAAAAGTTCAGCCAACTCAGAGAAAGCAAGCATTGTTTTCTCTGAATTCCACTCCCCACACTCCCCCCAGAGTTAATTCAGTCGTAGATTTCACAACAGAAATTAAACCTGAATCTCCCTGATCTTAGGGTTTAATGACAAATTCATCTTTCTTTTTATTACATATGAAGGAAATGCAACATATGCTTTTGACTGGAAGAGCTAGCGAGCCAAGAAAACGTAATCTTCACCCCAATGCTCAGCTTTGGGGACAGAGTATATCTTTCACTCTAAGTGACACTGATTAACTACAATGATTTCTTTAAACGCAGGAAAAACAGATTCCTGGGGTAAATCACTAAATGCACGCTAGAACAGCGCCATTCAAATGTTTTAAACAATACACACTACCATCTAGTGGTAGAAATAAAAGCACGAAGGATCTCAAAAGGGCTACATTTATTACATGCATCTGCAACAAAAATCCTCACTTCTCAAGTGAAAAGTAGCTAACTAGAATAAAAAAAAACAACAAATCAAACACAGAAAGAACCAAAAAAACACCACAACACCCCCACCCTACCCCCGATCAAACTATATAAAACTATATAAAACTTCTATATAACTAAACAAGAAATGTTTGGACAAAGACCAAATGTGCAGCCCTAAGAGCAACTTGACGTCCTGAACACTTATTTAAGCCACTGGCTTATTTAATATTACTCAGAATAGATTTTCATTGCACTTATTTACTAGCTACTCATAGGCAGATGCAGTTGGCAGTTTAAACGCGTGGCACTGGTATCAGTGATAATACTTCAGAAGGCTTTAAGGTGTTTTTCCTGCATAGAAGCCTGTTCACAAGACAGCACTGCAGTCATTCCTTGCCTGTAGACTTTAACAAATATCTGAAATATGCATATGTTAAAATTGAAGATGAATTTTCATTATCAGTAACAGTTTTCATTAAAATGTGGGGTTTTTTAATTACTCCTATATCCTGCAAGTACAAAAGCATATGTCCTCAGTTGCTTCTTTACATTGACAGGGAAATATATATATCAGTTATTTATCTCGGTTGCTTCTTTACATTGACAGGGAAATATATATATCAGTTATTTATGTATATACGTAATTGTAAATATTTATTTCTTAAACCAAATAATGACCTAGATTTATAATAATGAATGTCCAACACATTCACAGACTTAAAAGCTCAAAGCAATCCAACCATCCAGTTGAATCTGAAAGATGGTCAAAAGAACTTGATCCACACTCATGCTTTTCCCACAGTCAAGCATGTCAAACCAAGGTATGATACGACATTTTAGATATTTACTCCATCTCTTTTCTTAGATCATACAACCTTTGTAAAAGCCTGACTGGTTCAACAACACTGATGTGGGGATCTTCTTTATTAACAAGGTCGAAGGAAGGAGTCCTCGAGCTTCCTTGAGGAAGGGCTTACTGTGAGTGTGCCAGACACTTTTCAATCCAGTTCATTTGTTGGAGGGGAATGCCCATCCCCAGTTCCTTCCCAGAGATAGGAGAACTTTTCTGCATAGTGGTGGCCCCTTCACAGGCTGCCCAAAATTGCTTTACCTCCTGTTTCCTACAGTTATCCTGAAAAACTTCTTTTCTAGGAGGTTTCACTAAAAATCCTGCTCTATAAAGTCTTCAATTTACCTCTTTCATGTGCTTATTATCTGCTAAGCAGCCCTTCTGGGTTAATTTCTCACAGACAATCCTCTTCCCGTTAAAACAGCCTCCCACAGGCAGAGATCGGTCTGACCCTCTTTAAAGCAAGCCAGTCATCTTAAAGTGAATGTATAAAGTACACAAAATCTCACTTCTTTTACTTTAAACTCAGTTTGAGCAAAGAAAATAGGTATAAAGAAAATCCCCAGCCTTGTTTAACAGTTTGTTCTGTTAAATTGTTAAATGTTGTTAAAGTTATGTTTTATTTCTATCTTAAATTTGTCTAGTTCTCACTGATAGCCATTTGTTCTTGTATTTTTCTCCACTGTAACACAAAGTCTCCTAGTGCTTGATGTTTTAAGTTGGAGCCCCTCCTCACTATTCTTCTTGTTCAGCTGAGCAGATCCAATCCTCCAAATCTCTCAAAAGTATTTTTCCTCTTAGAGCTGCTGAAAGTGGTTTCACATCCAGTCCATACTTCTCCCCATCATGTTCCTTTTCCTTCCCTTAGTCCAGACATCCCACTGGATTCCCTTTTCAGAGTATCACCACCCTTGCCCTCCAAGGGTCTGCTGCTTGCTGAGCTCCTCTCTAGAGTGCACTTACTCCAGTTTGATAGCCTTCCCCAAGACTTACCAGGGCAAACATAGATCTTAGAACACCAGTACCACAGGTGTGATCTTTTGTTGACTTAGAACAATTTGTGTAGATCACTTCCCTGTATGATTTTTGGTCTTTGTAGCCAACAGCATTCAAGGAATTGCTATAGCCTGTATCATGTCAGCCATCTACATTAGCTATTTCCAGCTGTATTGACTGAAAATATCTCATGACTCTGGGTCTCATAGCAAAATATCTTTAACAGCCCAACCTAAAGGGTTATTTCTGATAGCAGTTTGGTGCACTGCATTTGCCGGTACTATATGCCATCCTTTTAAATGTTTTTTCCCTCCGCTTCTCTAACTTGTGCAAACTGATCCTCTTTGTCTCACAACCACAGTACTGAGAATGAGAAAGTTAAGTGATAGGCTCTCAGCCCCATATTGTGTCTATGGGTCTTTTGTAGAAGGACCTGATGCTCACAGGAGAGGTAGGATTAGCTGGAGTGTTTTTCAGAAGAACTGCTAGTATTTGGAAGAGTAGGAGTTGTTCCAGAGCAGAGAAGAGATATACAAATAAAATGCTGTTAAAATCCATAAAGTGAAGCAAAGGTTTCTTTACCTTGGTATTGGTAGGAGACTAAACAAAAAAGGTCTTGAGGTGCAGAAGCTAAGGCTTGTTAAGGAGTCTTTAAAGTGGGAGGTAATGTACAAAGCTCACCTAAGTGATTCAAATCAGTTGCTGTGATAAATGTCTGTCAGAGCAATCTCTTCTATTTTAGAAGTATCTCGCCCTTCTCCCATCGTTTACTATGCTCTGTCCCTGCTGCTGTTCTCAGTTGGATGGTAAGTTGCTCTGGAATGTGTTTTCCTCTGCATTGTGCCTGGCAGGGTTGGACTCCCAAGGTCACTGCCACCTTTGGATGCCACTCCAGATCTCACAACGATATGCTTTTCATTAGAGTACTGCAGCAGGTTACCATGTCCCTCTTACTGATTTTTAAACCACGCTCTGGTAAGTCAGCTCCTAAATTAGGTAGAAGAGAGTAAGACATAGTACAGGTAAAAGAGACATTTATTTCAGCAGCAAACAGGAATAAGCCTGGTTACTGATTTACCATAGAGCTCATTTACAAGTGCTGTAGAACAAATGGGTTTTGTTGGTAAGCAGTTCTGAAAAGGAACAATATATAGAAAACAATTTCAACAGAAACTGTATCAAAGCTGTTAATAGAAAGAGTAAAGTTGGATTCCTAATCCTGTGGAAAAGAAAAAAAAAAGATAGAAAAAAAAGTAAAAGGAAAAAAAAAAAGAAAGAGATAAAAGAAAAAGAGAAAGAAAAAGAAAAAGAAAAAAAAAAGAAAAAAAAAGGAAAAAAAGAGAAAATAGAGTGGCATAACCTCCATGTAAATAAAATAAAATTAACATTAGTAAAAAATGAACCTAGGCTTGCCTTCTTTTAGTTTTCTACCCTTTATCATCACTTCTAGAGCATTATGCACCAAAACCAGCTTCATTAAATGCCCCCTCATAAAAAAAAAAAAGTCAGCTGCATAGTTGTGGAAATTCCACATTCGAATTAAGCAAAAGGAAAGTAGAGTTGAAGAGACCTCTGAAGATCACCTGTTCCAGTCTCTCTCAACAAGGCTGCAAGAACATTGATTTCTTTACTGATGATCTGAAAAGCTGTTTTCAAGGCTACTATTACAGTGTATCTATCAGAAAATTCTGTGGAAGTGAAAGCTGTTTATTAATTTATAGAGAACTACAGATTTTTCTAATGAATTGAGCAATTTAGCAGTAAGTGTAACAGTCAATCTGCAAATACTGCAGCACTGTTAAGAAAAGATAAATGATCACTGTACCTCTTGATTGCATGTGTAACATACTTTTATATCAGCCAGGTATTAACACAAATAATTTTATCACTATTTTGTAATATTCTAAATTCTAGTCCAAAAATCTATAACTACTTTTAAAGCTATAACAATTTTAAAAGTTCTCTGACTTTTGCAAAGAAGAATTGTATTAAAAGCCAAGTTCAAGCGGAAAAGGTACAGAATGTAACTCTGTTTTACATGAGGGAAGAAAGCTGTTAAGAGCTATGAAAGATAAACTGAAATTTAAAACACCAACAAGAACATGAAAAGATCAAATCAACTGCGACTGGGGAATCTTATGAAACTATTTCAAGATGCTACAGACACAATAGGATAGGAAACTAATTTAGAATAGATTACAGTTTAATAGAATAGGAATGAAAATAATAGAGGAGTTCAAGAAAATCTCAGCACTTTATTAGAAGGGAAGAAAGTCTCTTGGACCTTAGAAAAAGCTTTGAGTTATTTCCAGGTTCCAAATCAAATGGAATGGATTTAATTAGGAATTCATATGCAACTTTGTAAACCAGGTCAATGTGAAAAAGGATCGTTTATAGCATAGGAACACTCTATGTAGTTTATCCATTTAGTTTTGAGCATAAATACCTCCTGGACACTTTGCAAAAGAAGTAAGGACATGTTTTCATCTCCACTAATTTTCAGATGCCTTGAGCAGATGAAGTTCAGCTGAAATTGGAGTGATTCATCATTTTTGAAAACTCAGGCCCCAAATGCAATGCCACAGTATGTGTCAGAAAATAGAGGGAGGGAGGAACGGTAAGGATAACAATAATGAAATCACGGTTACTTAATAAGACCCAGATCCTTGCAAAGACTCTTAGCTTTAAACATATCAGTAATCCTATTGAAACATGTGCAAATCAAGATGGTCCTTTAAATAGGGTTGTGTGCATGCCCCTCCCTAAGCGACGGTGCGTGAGGTAGAGGATGGGAATGTTTGAAAGGCATTTGAAAGTGATGGGAATAGGGGAGTCAGTGAAGTAAGTTTGATCAGGATTTCCCAAGCAGAATCAGAAGCCTGAGCAGGGGCCTGGAGTAGTCCAAAATGAGAGCAGGTCCAGAGTTCAAGCCAGAACCTACTGCTAACACCAATATAAGCATGGGAAAGTCAAAGACTTTTGGAGAATAAACAGATTTTAAGGACTTCCAAAAAATACTAATCAATACAGAGCTTATTTTTTGAAAGCTTTGTTATGATTTTCCTCTGTTTTTTTTAACATGCTGCAGAATGATTCACTCAGAATTTAAGTACAGTTTGTTCTGGTGCCTGCAGCCTTGTGGGATACTGGGATTCCAGGGAACTGAGTAAGAAAATGGAAGGAAAAGAGGGACTACAGGGTAGTACCTGGCAAGAAGGTGCACCTACTCTTCCTCTCTGCTTTTTCAGCCTGGTTAGAGGTAGCTTGGCTACTTGTGCTTCCTAACCCAGCAACCAGGCTTTTTCCTCTCTTGTATGTCTACATCCCTACCTTCTTCCCAAAGCAGACTGCCTCTAAGCAGCTGGGGAGGGAGCCGATTGCCCCTAATCAGCTTAATGCTGGGAAGCTCAGAACTCTAAATACAGATGGCATCACCCGCCCAACAGGCAGCACGCCACTGCGATTTGCAGTGAGGCATCTCTCCCTCTTTTACTCCATTTGGGTGGACCAAACACTGTCTCAAACACAAAGCAGCAGAATGCCACGTCGACTATTTGACAGAAGTTTCAGAAACCAGGGGCAAACATAGCAAACATACATGTATTTTGAAAGCAGTAAAAATTACAGTCCTCCAATACCATTTCTTCACTTGCAACTTTGTCTTTTCCATTGCTGAAATAACATATTTTACATAGGACAATACAGAGCTGGCTTACATGCAAATGCTAATACAGTTTTGAGTTTCTTTCCTGTTCCATCACAATGGACTAGGCAGTCATATTCTTACATGGGATAATGTTTTCTACTACAAGTAATTTGTGGAAATGCCAGTTAAACCACCAGCTGCAATAATGATAATGCAGGAAACAAAAAAATAACGAGGCGTTGGCAAACATTTTGCTGACTGTCCATTTTCAAATTCCAGTCTGTAAGGGAGTCACCTGTGACAGGATTCATCTCATGAGTTTAGCTGTGTCCAGCAGAGACATCTCCCCCCAAGCTAGTAACACTCAAGTTTTTAACTGCCAGTGTTAGAGAAATAGTTTTCTATCAAGGATGATCTGGTCTGCTTTAGACACCAGCCTCGGGGAGAGAAGAATCATGTCACTGGCTCTGCTGAGTAGATCTCTGCTGGCTCTAAGGGCTGGAGACATGCACTCCGTAGTTGTTTATGTTTACTCTAAAAATTTCCTCCCTCCATTCCACAATGGGGAGCCCATATCTTTCTGGAGGCTCTGCGCACCCAGATTTCTCACTGAGTTCAGTGCAAAATTGCAGTTACTCAGCACCTGGTGGAAACAAAGAGAATTTAAATCATCTGCAGCCAGCTTTTGGCTTGGGGATATGTAGCTTCACTTCTGAAATGTGGCAAACCCTGGGACGGGCAGATGCACACACTTGAAACAGCACAACTTCAGCCAGAGCAAGGACTAGGGAATAGGCAGAGCAGTCTTCTGTGGGAAGCAGCGGCACGCACAGGGAGTCAAAGCCAGCATTGCTGACTCCGTTGCCCCAGTGCACTCAGGGCAAACCATTAAATATTTAGCATTTGCGTATTTGGCACTGCACAGGACTGTGAACTGGAGTCGCAGAAGCATGAACGAACACCCCAGTCTGCTCCCTTCGTGGTGGGGCTGACCTGTCCCAGGAGTTAGGCAGTGCACTCTCTGAGACCCTTGTAATGCAAGAGGTGTTTTTTCCTTATCTCAGGCTGCAAAAATGACAACCTTGATCTGCAGCTCCCTGTGCAGTCAGGGAAGGGAAAGAAGTTAAAACAATCCAGGCAAGTACAGCCTAATTGATAACCCTCACGGATATAACTTGTTCGCTAACAGACTATAAAAGGATCTCCATGTTGTCCACTTATGTCTAACATCTGTGATATTTAATTACCTGCACTCATCTTTTAAATGGAGAAGGTGTGCAGTAATCCTTCCTGAAGCTGAACTGAGAAAATAATATTTATTAGCTGAGGGCCTATTTTAGAAACAGATGGGGTGTAAAGAGCTTGAAGGTAGTGTACAGTAGGAGTGTGAAGTAGGAGAGATTAATTGTTAAGTAATTGAGATAAAGGGGCAGAGTGTTGAGTGCGGAGAGCACAGAACAACAGATACCCAAAGCTCTGGGATTTCGCTGGGATGCATCTCATTTTAATAGTGTATTTCCAAAACCACCTTTGTGAAACCACGACGCTGAAGTGTGACAAGAAGCAAAGTTTGGCTGACTGGCCAGATCTCCTCTGAACTGTGCCCACCGTCCCTCTTTACCTTATACCCTGGCTCTCTGGCTTCCTTCTTTGTCTCTCTTGCTTACACAGAGACCTCATGGCATAAGCACCAGCAGGGTGACCGGCTAGAGCAGCAATATTAACCCAGTGCCTGCACGTGTCATTGCTCAGTCTCAACCCCAGCAGAATTAGAAAATGTCTGTTCCTATACTTCAGGAAAAACACAGCAAGATCTGTGACAAACTATTCAATCATTACTCTATAAAAATGGCAACTGTACCACACACTATAGCTTAAACTTGTCTCTATTCCAAAACATAAATAACAACTTGGCTATGTCAGCTATTAGTCCTTTTCTGCTCTGCCTTTGCCAGACTTTCATGTGTATTTAAAGAGCTAATCTTTTGTTACACTTAAACATTGCCCAGTGTTAATAATCAGGCAGTGTTTATCCCTGAAAAGTTGGTTTTGGTTATTTTTTTTGCCTTTGAAATCCTCACCTTGTTTTGTACTTCAAGCTACAGAGAGGGAATTGTGTTAAGTTCTGCAATGAATAAGTATAGGTGAGAGACAATCATCTTGCATGTAGTTCCATCAGATCAGCTGGATGCAAGTCCCGTGTCAAAATTACAACCAGAGCAAAACCTGAAACTGATACTGAGGTATTTAGAGAAGTGGTGCAGATTCAAGCGACAGATGAAAAGAAGGAACACTCCAGAGCGAGCAGCTCCAGTGAGCCAGAGGAGGCTGTGGCACAGAGAGAAGGAACCCAAATGTCAGGGGCCATCAGCCACCAAAGCTGAGCAAAGCCGAGATGACAGGGACTGGGAGTAGGAGAGGGCTTCTCAAGGGGTGCAGTCAAACACAGTATTGGTATAAACATAGCCAGTTGACTTCAGTGGTTGTATCTATAACATGGAACCATTTCTCCTGCAAAATTCTTACCGTTTTTATGCCATGTTGCTTTGCCCTTCATTCCTACCACAAAAAACTGAAGTGAGCCTTCTTTCTTCCAACCAGTGTACTATCCACCACTGGACTGGAGCCAACAGGGTGATGCTTGTGGATGGACTGCACAGTTGAAGACAACTCTGTCTCATATCTGAAAGCTTTGTAAGATGGAACTTGTATTGCACCTGGGGGATGTGGCCAGCCTTCAGGCCAAGGGTTAAGAACCCTTCGGCAAGGGTTAGGATGAGGAAACCACTATTATCTACGTACGAAATAGAGATGACCGAGATGTGTCATTCTACTGATAGCAGAACCCAGAAGGAATTGAAATAATTACCTTACAATGGGTCCAGCTGCAAGAATTCCATTGCCAGATGCTGAGCCTCCATTCCTAAATCTTCAAGAAACATCCCTTCTGACGACGACTGCCCCAGTTCTTTTCTCTCACTGAAAAATGTCTGCAGGATTGTTTATTTGTTTATCTGTGGGGTTTTTTAATTTTTATCAGAGCAGGTATGTGACCTGATAGAATGATTTATTCTGTAGTATTTCCCATCTCCTGTTGGCTGCATCTTCCCCATTCCTACCCATTCCAAAACCCTATGTTCAGACTGTCCCTGCTCTTTCCACTCCCAAATACAAAAAAAGTCTTCTTATACCCACATACATAAAAGTGTTTAACTGCATGTTTTTTGAATATATTGAGACCTCACTCCCGTCGGCTAACTTTTCTGTCCACTGTTATCTCTGCACCTAGAAAACTAGGACTATTTTCTGTTCAAATAACACAAGTAACGCTTCCACATAAATCACTTCTGAGAAAAGTGGGACTAGATTAGGCTGCATCTCCTAGAAAATGACTTCTTGCCTCCAAACAAGACTACTAAAGCTTATCCTCACACCAGAACCTTCTGAATTCTTTTTTTCCCTGTGTGTGTAAACTGCCTTCATAAGGCAGGGAAATTACCAAAAGAGTGAAAAGACTTCTTTTGTCTGGAACAGAATAAGGCCTGCAGGATGAATCTGCAGCTGCCTTGCCCAAACTGAAAGTTACCGCTTCTTTCACACCAGCTGCCTGCTCTGCACAGAGCCCGGGGTTTCTTGTCACATGTAAATGAAAACTCCTGCAGAGGCGCATAGTGCTCGACATGGCCACATACAAAGGAAAGCTACTTAAATATGTGCAAATCTAGGGGTTTGGGGGTTTTTTTTTAGACAGCGTTTCCATGTTTCCTCTTACAACTTTTGCAAGTTGATCGGGATGCATGTTCCTTCTTAAGGATGTTTGGTGAAGCCCAAAGACAGCTGGGGGATGCATTTCAGATACTAGTAGCAGCTGAGATGAGGTGTTGGTTTGTTAGTATTTTTAAGAAACTCTGAAAGACTGTCAGGTCTCTACTAGTTTCAGTGTGTCAGTAACGGTGGGGGTATTAGCGGTTCCCTTCGTAAACCTGGATTTGGAAAATGTTGTCCCTCTCCTTGTTCTGGTGACTGGCAAACCCTCATCCGCTGGGTGGCTCTCAGCCTCACCTGCCAGTGGCCTCAGGGCTTGTGGGTGCCAGGCAGCAGAGCGTCTGGGGGACCGCAAGAAACACTGCTCCTGAGGCTGTGAGCAGCAACGAAGCAACGGCAGAAAATGGGACTCCGGGGGCTTTGGGATGGCAGGCGAACCCTGGGCACGGCAGGCAGCAAGCGTTTGGCGGGCATCGCCGGCCAGCCCCCGTGGGAAAGCTGTAGAGAGGGGAGGGGAAGAGTGGCAAGTTTTTTGGCCGCTCTTTGCAAAGGGTCTTTTCTCGCTGAGCAGCTGCAAGCATGACTAAGAAGGGAGAAGGCCTAGGGGCAGCGCTTGGTGCCACCACGGTCACGCTTCCGCCACCTCCCTCCTCCATTACCAGTTGCAGCCACAATCGATGGAGCAAAGATTTGCCGGGGCGGAGAGGTTTGGGACAAGGCAGCGAGGGACTCGCTGGCTTTGCCTTGTGCGAGGGAAGCGAANCCCCCGAGGGGGCGGTGGAGACCCCGGGCGGGACGAGCGCGGGGGCTGAGCAGCGATACCCCAACGGGGGCAGCCCGGCCAGTGAGAGTCTGCCAGAAGGGGAGCCGGTAGCGGCGGCCGTGGGGATAGACGCGCCCGAGATCTCCGCGCCGGCGAGCGCAGATCCCGAGGACGCGGCGGCGTCTCCAAAGGGCACAGACCCCGAGGAGGCAGCCACGGCGAGGCCAGAGCCCGAGGATGCGGCTGTGGCCCCGACGGTGACTGAGCCTGAAGAGGCAGAGGCGACCCCCTCGGGGCCAGACCCCGAGGAGACGGTGAGGGAGGAAGGCCCGACGGAGACGGACCCCGAGGAGGTGGCGGCGACAGCCCCGGCGGGTACAGAGACGGAAGAGGCGGCGGGGGCAGCCGCGAGGAGGACAGACCCCGAGGAGGTGATGAAGGAGGAAGCACCGTCAGGGGCAGACCTCGAAGAGACGGTGGCAACCGCCCCGTCGGGGCCAAATGCCGAAGAAGCGCTGAGGCAGGCAATCCCAGAGGGGAGAGATGGTGAGGAGGCTGCGACGACAGCCCCGGCGGGACCAGTCACCGAAGATNGCGGCCCCGGCCGGACCAGTCACCGAAGATGCGGCGCAAGAGGCGGCCCCGATGGGGACAGTCCAGGTGGAGGCCCCAGCAGAGAGTGAGGTGGCTTCTGAAAGCCATGGGGAAACGGAGGTAGCGTTGATAACCCGAGAGGAGGGCGACGGCGGACGCCAGTCTTCGGGCGGCCCCGACGGTGAGGACGAAGAGGAGACGCCGGGGGCGAAGTGGGGAGCCGCTGCCCCGGCGGTAGCAGGAGCGGGGAGCACGGCCCCGGGGATGGAGGAAGGCGGCGTGGCGGCGCCGGGGCAGTGCAGCTGGTCCCCGCGACCCGAGGGCGACGCATGGGATGCGACTGGTCAGAGTTTGAACGGCGTGCGGGACCAGACGGAGGACGAGGAGAACGAGATGGGCTCACCGACCATCCCGGAGGAGGAAGAGGAGGATGAAGAGAAACAGGAACACGACATCTCCCTCTTCGTCAAGGTAGGGCGTGAAGGGCTACTGAGGAAACTGGGTTTGTGACCCTCTCCTCCTTCAGGAGCCTCAGGCAGCTCCTGTCATGGTTGTCATTTAGATCCAGCAGGCAAAAGCCCAGCCTGGCTATGGTGATTTGGTTATTACTGCCCCATATAAACTTGCCTTTGGCTCCTCATTGATTCAGCACACCACAAGCAGGACTGGACAGGATGTAGTGGCTAAAGGCCAACACTGTCTGTCTCCTTGGCACTAGGAGCTGGTGATACTGCTCAACCCAGAGAAGCACAGACCTGACCTGCAAGGTGGTCTGCCCCATAGTTTCCTCTGGTGGGCCCTGTGCTGGATTACTGGAGGTTTCACTAGGTTTAAATGGAAAGGGTATGCAGCGATCTTGGTTTCCGTGGACTGAGTGGCTCTGCTTGTGCCTTCCTCACTGTGGGGCTGGGACCCAGGGCAGGGATGGGAATCCATTTGGAATTGCTAGCTGTGATTTGTGGCATAAAGATTTCTCTCAGAGATTTTAAGATCTTCAGAATGCTGTAAGAAAGGTACACATCACATCATGGGGGTTGAGGAGGATGAAAGAAGAAATTATTTAAAATGTGATGCTAGGATTTTCCAACATGAACTACAGTCAACAGTTAGATAATTGCTCTGAAGTTTGGCACACCTGCATTCAGAGAGTCCATAAACTGCCCAGCGGTGTAGCATCCCTTGTAATTGGCCAGTTTGTGTATGTATAGGCAGGGAAGATTTTGTTTAGAGGATAATGGACAAAAAAAAGTGAAAAATTGCAACGGTCTTAAAACTAGTTTCTGGTATTTTATAGTATAGAGCATTAGAGCTTGTTTCCAGCCTATGTCTGGAATCCCACCAAAATCAGTGGGACTTGGTGTGGAAATAGCATCAGTCCACAGAGCCGAAATATCAGATGTGAAATTTCTGTGTGTAGAAACCATCCCAAGATGTTTTTCTTCCCTCTTCTCTGATCTCTCCAGACTAAATAAAGCGCAAAGCAAGGTGGGATATTTTTCTCTGAGTAGACCTAAAACTAAGAAACTAAAACTAGGGAAGCAGAAGGCATTTGGGACCTTCTCCACTACAAGCCTCCCATGCAAATATTGTACCTCCTGAGTTGGCCAAGGCTGCTTCTGTAGCAGCTGGAATTAACCATGAGAGAAAAACTCACTTGCCAGTCCAGGTGAGGGCTGAAGTAATATTTATGCCTTGATTTATCCCACTTCAGTGTGCTCTCCTTTTCTAATTATTTCAGTGAAGTATTACAAAGCTTGAATATCTTGCCTCACCTGGAGCTAGATTATTTAGTTAGTTAGTTAGTTGAGATTTGTTTGGTTGAGACTGGTTTAGTCTTTTTGGTTAGAGATTGTTATGGGTTTCTCCAGTTTAATCGAAATTTAAAAAAATGCCTACTGGAGAGTTCAGCATCTCCCCACACACCAAAATGTGCTGGGATTGCCATGCTGGGGCTCTCGTGCTGGGCAACGAGTAGCACTTTTCCTTCCTGCTCTCAGGAGAGTTCATGTTCATGCTGTCACCTCAAGGCACGCTCACTCTTTTTCTACCCTTCTCTTGGCAGCAGGAAAGAAGGTACAAAAAGAGGGAGCCTGGAAGTTCTCTGCTGTGGTGGTTTAAAGTAGGTTTTAAGAGCATACACGTAATGCTGTGCTTAAATAGCTGCTGAGGTATTTTGATGGGGGGGAAAAAAAGTAACGAGTGGATTCCAACATGGGACAGTGAATTCTGACATTTATGGATTATTGAATGTTTATATCTGACCGCAGTGTGTGGTCCACAGCCATTGTGTTCCTTTCTGAGCACTTGCTAAAACTCAAGGGTTAAAGAAATGAGAAAATAATTCAAACTGAATGTAAATGTTCTTTTGCAGCCTGAAATGCTTCCCTTCACATGCATGTTTCTAATGCACGTGACCACCCCTCTTGTGCTCTATTATATCACTACTCTGTGCATGCCCATTAGCTTTTATGTGCTTTTGAGATGTCGACACCCACCTCTATTTTGCAAGTGCTGCTGACCTCTTTCACCCTTCTGCTGCATTTCTCGGCATGCACCTTGTATGCTTTTTCCCATGCAGCTGGGGGCTTCCTTGTAACTATATTATCCATCAGCTCCCTGACCTTCTTCAAATCTCTATTTCAAACTCTGCCCTTCTATAATGGCACTAGAAACTGGGAAATGATCAGGCTGTTTAAAATACTGAGATTATTGTCTGTCCTATTCCTAATTTCTTTTGTCTTGCCTATTGCTGTTCATTTCATGTGCCTGTTGATTTTTGGCTGATTTGTAAATGGTCAAAGTGGAGACTGCCTGTTGACTGCCTGCATGCACAGTACTAGAGATAGGGCTGTGTTATGATTCACTGCACAAATACAGAGGAATGCTAAAAGTAAGTCCCTTAATAGGAAAAAACTCACAAGAAGATAATACAGTAGTAGTGATTGGATGATCCTCGCATTATCCCTGCTAGGAAATGTTATATTAGTAACGCAGTAACTATATACACAGTGTTTTCTTGGTTTTGCTGTTGTTGATGGAGCTTGTCCTTTTTAGAGGGTTGGGGTTTTTTTCCTCTTCTGCTTCCTGCTGCTTTGCACTGGTTCATTTAGTTTTGCATATATGTATTTGAATGTTGTGAATATCGCGTCACCATGTGCCTCCGACGGAGAAGTGGGTGGCAAGATTCCTGCTAGCTCCAAAAGCATAGGTACTGCAGTGCTACTTAGTTTGAACTCAGGCACCCAAGGTTCAACACTGAGATTTCACGCTATCTGAGATACTCCATCACTTAGCAGAGTTGGTAACATCTATGGGAGATAATGCCTTCTGTACCACCAGCCTGATGCCAGACAGGCTACAGTGAGGCATCTCCACAGACAGCAGACATCTGTGTTTGGGCAACTGAACTGTGTGCCCTTAGTAAAGCTGAACTACATAAGACTCCTAGGCTATAAGTGCAAGACCATATCAAAATTACTTTGAGAGTTTCACTAGGTGCTGTCTTGATTTCAGTTTTCCTGTGAAACAACACGTACCGTATGTTTTACTTAGTAGTGTTTCTGTTTTTTCATAGTCAAATATTTGCAAAGGTCATCCAGATATGCTTTCTGATTGGCCTTTAGTAATTCAGCTAAGCATATCTGGCACCTTGGGGAGGACACCTTGTGGATGTTAAAGCTTGCTAGCTGGTCTGCTAAGGTCAATGGTATATTTAGGCTTTNTTTTTTCCTCTTTTTTTTTTTTTTTTTTTCTTTTTTTTTTTTTTTTTTTTTTTTTTGTTCTGTGGCAAAAGCCATTTTTTCAACAGAAACCATCTATAAATGTCATAATTTTATCTTGCCATTTGAATATAGCAGAACTCTCACCAAAATTATTCAGTTAATTTTAAGCAATTTAAACATTTGTGTAGGTCTTGAGAGTTTATTTCTAAATTAAAAAAAAACCCACCCCTCCAAGGTTATGTATCGGTGAATTTTGTCTTTTCTTACAGAGAAAAAACTTAAACAACAGAATCTTTAAAAAATGTAAACAATTTCAGATTTAATCATTCCAAAGATTTCTAGGGATAACGATCTCTATGTAAGTGCTGAACACAAACAGTTGGCTAAACAACCCAGCTTGAGCACAAGGTCTTCTCACAGATTGCTCATCTTCCAAAATATTTCTTGCTTAGTTTCTGAATTAAATGGTATATAGTAAAAGCTGACCATGAGCCTGAGGTAATAGATTTTATCCAGTGAAAAGTAATAGGCTTTATTCAGTTTTGTGACGTTCTTGGTCTCTAAATCAAAGTAATTTATTTTCATTTACAGAGTGTATTTCATTCCTACCAGGGATCAAGGTTACTTTACTGAAACAGAATTTCCTTGCACCATTCCTGAGATGTGCTTGACTGACTTGACATACTTAGAGCTGTGTTGAATTATCAAAAGTGCTGATAAACAAGAAAGTAAAAGCCTTGCTGTGAGTAGAGAGATAGGAATAACAGGTGCTTGCATCTGTGCCTCCAAAAACCACAGCGAACATATCCAGCTTAAATGGTAACGGATGTTTTGTATTGGCGCACAAAATACAATCTCCTTTTCTGTGATATGGTGGATCTGTGTCTTGTATATAACTTACATTTGAAGTATAAATGGACTGTTCTCCAACTGAACTTCTGGGCTTTGAGTGCTGTAGGTAAGAAGTCCATGGAGAGTAGGAACTCAGTTCCCTGCAAAAACTTCCTAGCCTGTATGCCCATTCAATAGGCTCTGTGCTGTACCTGGTGCTTGGTAAACATTTACAATATAATCATTGCGTAGATATTTGTACATAAGATCTTGATTTTTGGTCGTCGGTGCAATTGGTCTGTAAATCAGTTAGGTTTAGAGTATGGTTTATAAGGAGAATAGCTGGACATCCCGTATCAAAATGAAAGTAGACAGGTGTTTACTGCACTTTTTTAGTGTAGATTCACCATAGGACCCCAGTATTTAGATGACTTCTGAAGAGTGAAAATAGATTTACATGTGTCGAGTTACACCAGGTTTGTATCTGTGGATTAAAAGAGGTGTAGGAGAGAAGAGTGGTTACTAGATATTTATCCAAGCAAAGGGAACTACCCAGAGCTTGCCAAAAGTGGGCACATTGTATTTGTGTGTTGCTATAGAAAGACAAATTGCCATGAAATAAGCAAGGGAACAATTGGTATGTTTTGGGTACTAGTAGAAAAAAAAAAACGGCTTCTCTTTCCCCCCCATCTTGACAGGTGCTGCTGCATTTCACTTTCTATGAAAACCATGCTGTATTTTCCCTGGGAAACACATCTGCTCCTTTCTCCTCACTTTCTGTTTTTATCTTTATCAAGCTCCACTTCATGTACTTTCTTCAGAAAGCAAGACCTTTTCCAAGGTGCCGCATTGCTGCCACTAAAATCCTGTCATTTTTTATAAGTTGTTTCCTTCTACGATTCTTTTGGATATTCTGCTTTACAGTGGGCTATGAAACCTGTCTGCTTTTATAGCTGAGTACTTACGAAAGTTCCCCCAGAACAAGGGAAAGATCATTCAGGAGAAAATGCTTTCCCTGGAGCACAGCATGAGGGCCGCATAGGCTAGATCTGCTGAAACCGGGATCAAACCAAAGCTAGTCAGGACTGAGCCTTCTGGGGCTGTCCAGCAAAACCAGCGTAGCCCCACTTCTCTGGCTGTTGGTTAATTAGCTGTTTGTATGGTGATTTGGATTCTTTGACTACATGCAGCTGTACAAAAAGTACCGAATCAGCAGAGGTGTGTTTGTTCAAAGACATTTTGCAGTTCTGTTCCCAAGACTGTCGCACAAAGCAGGAAGCTGGCTCTCTTCCCGTGGGTATTTGCCCTTTATCGGCTACTTCTTTTTTTTTTTTTTTCATCTGTAATATGGCAATTTTGGGTTCCCTAATGCAGCTTAAGAGGAACTGGCATTACAAATTCCTTTCATAACTCTTCAGGTTATGTGTGTGTCGGGTGCACCTGCAGCAGTTTTTTTGGGAGCTGCGTGTTCTTTCAGCAGTCTTCAATAAACCCGTGCTTAGGAGACTTTGGTTTGAAAGGCAATGATACCAATCTTCTTTTTTTTTTTTTTTTTTTCCGCCTAAAAGNTTTTTTTTTTTCCCCCTAAAAGAGCTATGCAAATATAAATATTTTGCATGTGCAATCTTTTTCACTTTTGCTTCTTCTGCTTTCCTTTCTGGGCATTCAGATTGTCACATTTTTAGAGTTTAGACTACTGAAAAGAAACGACATTTCCTTGAAGCCACTGGCTAAAAAATAGCTTTGAAAAGTACACCAAAATTAGTTTTGCTGCTTTGGAGGGATGCTTGATAAGGCAGTATCTGACAGTGTTCTGTTTATCAGTGTCAGTTCTGACAACTGACTGGCCAAGTCCTGTTCCAGAAAGACTCAAACCAACAGATAGACATAAGTGATCAGAAATATGAAGTTGCACCTAACTTACGGGTTTTTTTGGTATGATCTGCTCGTAATTCTTGGAGTCATCTTTTTGTCCATGCTTTGGAAGTCCTCAAACTGCATGTGTACATAGGATTGTATAAGCCTTAAGCACTTATTTATTCTCTGTGATTTATAGTCTTGTCTTAGAACAAAAGAAAAAAAAAGCATTTGAAATAAAATAAATATCTTCAAAGCTGCATTCCTAGACCTTTTTCTATTTCTTTTCATTCTCAGCTCACTGTTTCAGTAAAGCGCCTCACCATGTGTTTTACTTTAAGCACAAGCTTAAAGTCACGTGCTGTTTAAGCCCTTCACTAAACAGGGGACGCTTTCCTAATTCAATCCTAAGGCATGGTTTGTATTCCTTACTGGTTGAAACCAGCAGAAACTTCTGATGAGATCAGCCTGCTGCCCAAAATTCAACTGTACTGCCTCTGCTTGTTAAGTTTTGCCTTCATTAATAGGCTAAGCTTACCTGTGATCTTTACAGATGGGGGACAAGGATGGAAGTTTTCCTTGTCTGTTTTCTGCCTTTGTCCCTGTTTGTCTGAAGTGAACTTTCATTTCATAAACCTTGTTGGAGAGCTGCAGCCTTCTTCAGAAACACTGATGATTGCTGCACGAAGTGATTGTTGTGCAGCTGTGGCTGGGAATTTTCATGCTGTCTGTCTAATTTGAGGCTTGATTTATGTTTGTATATAGCTAAATAACAAACCAGTCCACAGGACTTGCGGCATGCACAAATATAAAACATTAAAGTGTGGTGAATCATTTTCTGGGTGAGGGGAGGAAAGGGACTTGGCCAATTAGTTGAAAAATAGAACTATACACAAATTAAATTATTAGTAAATTCAGATGAGATTTTGGAAGTGGTCTTCATTAAATAAAAATGAAGAGCTTTTTATGAGGAAATCTTACGTGCCAGTGTTGGGTCTAGACTCATTGACAAGTGGTTCAGGCACAGTTGTCAAAATGGAGGAGGCAACAGTAGCTGCATCGTTATCTCTATACATAGGACACTGTTATGGAATGGGCATGACTGAGGTTATGATACTACTTGGAGCGTAAGCAGAAGATTAGTGTGCATCCCTCTCCCAAGCTAGTGCCACAGACACATTGTTACCGAGTTATTCCTGCTCTTTTTTTGACTCCATCAATTTAGGATTACCTGCAAAGTGAGACAGCCTCAGAAAGATGAAATGCAAGAAGCCAGGAAAATCCAGCAACCTTATGGTTAGGCAATATATGGTTTATTGACTGTTATTTCCTATCGTAGCAGTATGCAGATTTTAAATTGTATACGGTAGCCTCTCGTTTCCATGGGTTTGGGGATTCCTCGTAGAGGAAGAGATGTGTTACCCACATGCTTTGAGAAATCAGAATGTGGTAGGAATTAAAAAGATTAAAAGGTATCATGTCCCCTTCCCAGCATGGGTGTAAAAAATCATGCCCAGTCCACTTAAGAATCTAGATTTTGGTTTTATTAGCGTGGCTAACAGTAAAAACAAAGCGTTTTTTTTTTTTTGATTACAAAAAAAGTCTCATTCTATTTATTAGATGTCTTCAACACTAAACCAACTTTTCCTTCCCTATCTTCTTCCAGTTGAAATCAGTCCTCTCTGGCACTTCTCTGCCCTGTTCACAGCAAGAGGATTAGGCAGCCTTGTGATTGCTCTGCTTTCACAAACAATTCTGCCTTTTTGGGCTTGTCACCTTGACGGGCAGCAGTCAGGGTTAGCTATCCCAGGGACTCTGTGTTTTGGCCTTTCTTACAGTTTCGTATGGATCCATACAAAATTATATTTATGGCTCTTTTTTAGAAGTTATTTTAAATATTGTGAAGCAGAAGTGATAATGGAAATTAGTAATATGACCGCACTTTTTTAGGATGCTTGTGTCTGGTGAAGTCACTTGATTTTTGGTGGCTGTATACTTTTTAGCAAGAGACAGACCTCTCCTCTTCAGAGGTAGTAAAGGGAGTAAGGTAGTGGAAGGAAATACTATACATATTTTATAGAAGGGGAAGTGAAGCATGGAGACTTAGTCCCGTGCTATCACTGTATTTTCAGGGTCTCACCTAAAAAGGTCCTACTGCTTCTTTTAAAAAGTAAGAAATTTTGTGCTCCTCAGACTCTGCTCAAGGAGCGTAAGTAAATGCCATGTGAAGGTTACATGATTATTTTCTCGCTTAGATAATCAAATGTCACACTGTGATAAGGACTTGTATGCATTTCCATTTGCAATGTCTGGTTACTTACCGATAAAAGCAGAACAAGTCAAATTACCGTTCCAGTTGCTTTCAATAACATCCACCTTGTCAGCACTAAAGGAAAGTGTTTTAATTCCTTCACAGAAATATTTAGCCTCTCAAAGCAAACAGCAGCAGCTTGTATAACCTGGCCACCAAATTCCACTGTTGGAGGCTTTCCCTGGGAGGAGGGTGCCTATCACAACCTCCTCCTGGTGAGAAACCTAGGGCTGGCGGGATGTGCCATGTGCGGACACACGCTTATGCTGAAGCTTCACAGACAGGCAGAGGTGCAAAGGGGATATTTCCCATCTAATTTTTTTCTTCTCCATATGCTGAAATTTTAGCATATATTGGAATAGACTGGAAGGATAATTGTTACAGAACGAAATGAACTACAGCTGGACTGGAGTCCCAAATTATTCAAATAGCATAGTTACAAAGTTGTTAAACATTTACTCAGATTTCAGAAAAAATCTCATCTATGTCTTGGAGAATCATTAATGTTTACCTAGCAGTCGTTTTTGAAAATTAGTGATAAGAGATACTACAGAACCTGAGAGTTTTGTAAAAAATCAAATTTGTTTCTATGATGGCAGCAGATGAATCTTGAAACAAGATCCAAATATACCCTAAAACCTAAACATTTCAGGTTTTGTGCTGCCTACAGAAATGAACATGCTACCCCACCCCTCTCATCTCAGCAAAACCATCAGCCGCCTCCTGTCTGGGAGCACCACAGGGGCTGGGACCTCAGGGATAGTCCTTCTTCTGAGGAATATCAGTGTCATAGCTGTAGACATTGGGGCTCATTAGTTTGCAGCATGATTCATACAATATATCTTTATTTTAAAACTGTATTTTAATTAGCAATACTGTGTTTCTTGCAGTTTCCCAAAACCTGTGAATGGACGAAAAGTACTGGGGAGAGCAGGATGAAAAGTAGTGGCCTTGAATTTGAATTTACATAAGGAAGGGAAGGCATAGACTCCAGCCCCTTCTTGTCAAGCTAATGGGTTTTTGCTGATACCTTGTGCCTGGTTTTTAACTGCTTTCTCAGGACGTGTCTTTGCCAGTTCCCACTGGAGCTGACAGGGTTTGTTTTATGTAATACTTTACCTGGTCATTTGAACTATTTTCTACTTGGACCAAAATACACAAACAGTGGGGAAAAAACCCACAAAACCAAACCTCTCTTTTCAGCTTTCACTTTCACCTCTTTATTTAAACATCAGATTTAGGAATACTATTAGCAAGTTATTTTCTCAAGCCTCCAATGACCTACTCCTTGAAACTGCATGAAATAGCTTATTTATTTGGTTGTTTTTTATTTATTTACTGGTTTTGTTTAGAACACAAGTCACAGCTACTTTTCACATGAGCGTATAGTTTTTGCATTTAGATTGAAGCAGCACGGCTGTGTTTTGCAGGTTAAGTATATGGTGAACTGTACAGCAGGATGTGTCACTGAAATGCCAGTTAATCTGTTTTTCCCAGACCTATAACGTGTTTGAGAATATAATGCTCTTTTGTTAAAGTAAGTCCCTGTAAGAATTTAAAAAGGATATAAGATTTTTGTCTCCATGTAGAATGTTCAGCTGGCATCTTGCCATGTTATTAAATACGGATTAGAAATAGCATTGAGGTATTTAAACATAATTCTGTAACAGGATAAATAGCTAATAGCATTTGGTTTGCTGCTTGTGCGCTTGTGACCTGGTAATGTTCCCATTAACACAAACACAGACAACATGAACTCTGTAGACAGAATTCACAGCAGAAGGATATTCAGTTTTGGAGCTAGTTGATACAAGATTAAAGCCAGTAATCTGTAACTGGGTGGCACTTCCCAGCTCCGATTTTCACCTGTGTTCACCTGGGCTTTCTTAGGCTACTGGTAGGTTTTTGAAAATAATCTTGAATCTTAAAATTAAAAACTGGATAAGGATTAGGGAGAGTGATCTTTTTGAGGGCTGTGCGTTTTTATTAATTAGCCCGCATATTTCTGGTGCAGTTAAAGTGGATGATGGCATTCCCACTCCTGACTTTAGGGGGAGTGGAGCAGGGGCACCTCTGCAGCCATTCCTGTTTGCTTCTGCTTAAAATCTTCTCTTCTGAATAAACCACTTTTTTTTTTTTGTAATTTTTTTTTTGTTATTTTTTACATGCAATGAAGATTATCACCTCTTCCATTAAAATAAAATGGCTTCTGTTTTGGAGGAGTGTCAATGATTACTTACATTGCTTTGAAAAGTCTCAGTCACTGTATGTGAGGAATACACATGGGACACATTATCATAGTGTACTAAAAAAAAAATAGCTAAATAAATACTAAAAAAAAAATTGCTATTTTGAGTGAGATGCAAAGCAAGTATAATTCATGTAATCTGACAATCACTTCTGAAGGAGAATGACATTCCTAAAATGGGCAAGATTAATTTAAACTCTACTAAATGATAGCTAAAGCTTTTCAGCCTTTGCTAGCCTAAGTATATTTTCCTATTTATTTTTACATTTCATTTTCTTTGTCTTGCCTCTGTCTTCCTTGCTGTGTACAGTTTCTGGAAGCTTGCTTGTCACCATTATCGAAGTAAGCCTTGTAAAATAAGTGATAAATAAATAATAATGTATCAATAATTACGATGGGTTAAAGTACTATTTGTTGAAGTAATTTTCCAAGCTTTTTGGAAAAAAAAGTAAACTGTCACAAAGGGTTACTGTGTTCATGTATTGTTGCTGGGGGCTAGGCATCGGAAAAAAAAATAGAAAGGATGTTTACTTTACTAAAGCATTTAGTATCCGGCAAAGAAGAGGCTAGGTGAGATTTCTGCACTATGGACCCAGAGACAGAAACTGGGAAAATGCTGAATTTTGCTCAGCTCTTTACCAGGGCTTGCTAGGGCCTCTCCCTCAGTACCCGGCCCAGCCTCACAAGATGTGCAGCATGGAAAGCACCTCAGGCTGCTTCTTTAGCAGGCATCCCTGAGTAACTGGAAAGTAAGACAAAGATCTCTTCTCAAAGTCAAAGCAGCTCCAGGGAAACCTCTCTCTGAAGCCGCCCAAATACTGGTGTAGCCGCAGAAGCATCCCATTTCCCTTTTCTCCTCCCTGCAGTGCAGTGTGAGAGATCAGCTCATGCAAGGAGCATCCTTCAGACAGCTCTGCTTGGGATGGCCAGGCCTTCTTTCTCAATCTGTTCATTAATTATTTAAGCAAATTATTGTTGAGCTCATGAAGCAGTGGACTCCTGGGTGCTGATTACTTTTACATTATTACCACATACTGACTATGCTGTGGACGGCAGGTAGCTCGGTGCAGGCATCCTCTATGTTTAATTTGTTGCCTTCCCATCATGAGGCACCAGTGGTTTTGCTCCAAAATGAGGCTCAGCACTGTCCCATGTTTTGTTGAATACTGTAGCTACCAGAGTGGCTTTGTTTGCAGACCAGGTATAGGTAGCTGTAAGGTATCTGAGAAAATTAAGCTGTAATTTGTGTTTTTCCATTGTAACTTCATTTGATTTTAGGTTTTATTTTTTTTAAGAGCACCTGTTGACTGCTTTTAACTGCCCTGTAGAGAGCTACAGCTGTAGTTGAAAATACCTGTGACAGTGTGAAGGGCCTGACCCAAGGCTATCAACAGCAGCGTGTGTAAAATCACAGAATAATTTTACTTTTGTCTTTTGTAAGAGTGCATACATACATAAATTTAATCTGTTTTCTCTTTAATGTAAATAAGAGTGAATATTAGTAAAAACAGAGCCTCTATAAATGTTTACAAGACACTGCATATTTTAATTTTCACCTGCACTCTCTTGTGTTTGCTTTACAGAATTATCATTTAATGGTTCTTTTATTTAGAATCTATGTCAGGGAAGGGCAGGGTGCAGACAGACCCGCTGCTCAGTAGAAGTACTGAGCAAAATAAAAAAAATAAATGAATCTTTCATCTAAGTAACAGGAATGAGTTTGGGCCTTTTGTTTTTCATTATTTATAAAGTATCTGGAAAAAGGTAAAAAGTTTATTGCCACAAAGTTGTTTCTTAATGAAGGAAAATTTCTTCCTATGCATCAAAAGCATTTAATTATTTACTAAGTAATTAAGTTAATTTCAGCAATAATTACTTACCCAGCAGACCATGAATAAGTAAATAATGCAGCGAAAGTTAGAATAAAGAAGTCTTTCTCTGCTCTGAAATGGCTGTTGGCACGTAGAGAGAGAGAGTGAGCTAAAACCAGAGGAAATTACAGCTTCAAACTTACTTTTTTTTTCCCTGTCATCTAGACAGGATTAGAATTTCCACATGTATATATCTGCTTTAAGCTGTGACCACTGCTCAACACATAAAAACAGAGGGAAGTATCGTATAAAGAAACTCCAACACACTGTTAATCCCTCAACATGAACTGAGGACCAAGAGCATTCAAAGAACCATTTCTAACAAGGAGCCTTACTTAACATGTGAGTTATGAAATCTAATAAAACAAAATAATCATGGTAAGTTAATGCAAACGCTGCATGAAAGAAAGTATCATATAATTTCAGAAACCTCAACAGAATGAGAAAAGCCCTAATAATGAAATTGTTAGATGTTACAAAATGCTAATTGGTGGCCAGTTTGAGAGACATAAATCTTGCCCAAGCTTCAGATGTTAAAATGTGAGGTAGGCAAGGGTTTTGTTATTTCTGCAGGTAGGAGCTCAGCCTGAACTCATGTTCAGTGTCACAAAAGCCCAGCTCCAGGACAGAGCCCATCTTTCATTACCAGTAATAATAGCTAGATTACTAGTAATGGGATGAGCACTAATGTACAGCTGTGCCATTAAGTGTATCTAAATGGTCATCCTGTTTGTAGGTAGATTCAACCTTTAGCCTACTACTTGTAATCTGTGGTCGCACAAAAACCAGTTTAAGGGCGTTCTATGGTCAGTTGAAGCTGTGCATTTTAATTCCTTTTACCACCTTGCACCTACACTTGTTTTCTTTTATTCTCTTTCCCTTGGCACCTCTTTTTGGTCTAGCTTTGGCTAAAAGCCTTAATCTACACAGCATTTTATAAGACGACTTCCAAAAATCCTTGGTATTCCCACATCCCCACTAATGGTCTACATGTAAGTTTTCTGTTTGTTTTATAAGTTAGGAGCAGTCTTTTCTTTCTGTATTAGTACATTACTTAATTTATAGTGCCTGGATGTTATTATGAAGCTCTACATTTCCCTGTCTCCATGAGGAAAAAAGGGAAGCTGGGCTAAGAAATCCTTCTGCCTAAGGATCCCATCCACACCTTTTCCATAGGTCTGTATTTGCATCAGTTTGGCAGCTGCTCTGTGCTGGAGCTCAACATCCTGGCAGCACTTTACGGCAGCACTCGTAAGACATCATCTTTGTAGCTTGTTTTGTGAATAGGCATTAATATCTGATAGGTATGAACAGCTGCTGATAGGTTTCATCAGTTGAGCTGTCTCTTTGTCAAGAGGATTGACTAGCTGCGTGCTGTGCCCCAGCAGTAGTCAACACCAGTGGCCCAAAGCAGCCTCTTGATATCTGGTCCAGGCACTCAGTGACTTGACCTGTCTGAAAGTTACCACTCTTTTGTCAGCCACCAAAAGATTGGTGATATCTTCCAGATATGCTCATCTTTGAATCAGCATCACTCTCTTTGATGGTATTACTTTTACAGGTAGTGAACTTTCTCCCTCTCCATTGCTGCTGCTGTTCTGCTAGATGGCATCCTGGTACCACATATGCCTATACCCTGTTTTGATGATTATCCACAGTCATGCTAGATGGTGGCTGAGATACCTCCTGAGCCCTCCTGTACTCTCTTAGGCCTGAGCTGCTTGGATGTCCTCACTGTCTGAGAAGATACTGCTGCTGCAGTCATCCTGGGTTGCGTTTGGATCCTCTAGCTGCCTCAAGACTTATGTCCCATTGCAGCTCAGACTGTTGCCTTTTGCCAATGCTGTGTGAGGCTTCTGGGCTGAGTTGTTTGGGTTTTTTTCCTAGGATTCTTACATTGTTCCTTGTGTTCTGTAAGTTGGGCAGTTGTACCTGGCCAGTGGGTGAATACTGGCCCATACTAGCATGTGTCCATCCTTAGTTGTAGGCAAACATCAAACATACAGCATCAGCAGTTAGTTTTCCAGTGATTTGCTCAAGCCATGTTAAAATGCAGTTTTATTCTTCCACAGAAGAGAATAACCTCTGGTGCTGTATACTTTTTGCTGTCTGGCTAATCTCAACACATGGGCTGTCTTCATTTCCAACAGCACTCTACTCTGTCTAGTGTCTGGCTGGAGCTCACTATCAGAGATACCATATCCATCACGTATTTCCTTTTTCAAGGAATCATTCAATTATTTTCAAATGTAAAGTCTATTTGGGATAGCTGCTGTTGTTTACTTTCCCTTTCATCATTGCCCTGGAGTTTGCTACACGTGTTGTTTTCACTTAGACACATTCAGTGGCGTGAAATACCAAAGCATGGCACTTGCCGTCATCATGTCCTTGGAGTGGTGTCTGTCATACGCAAAGAAACAATGGGCAACACAGAACCTTCCAGTGGAGAGTAAGTCCAAGTCCCTTCTGAAAAGGATCGAATCTTGAGACAAAATGACTTTTTTTTTCACATGTACATGTATGCATGCACGTACATATTGATATACCTGCTAATCCTGCTGGAAACCTGGTTCAAAACCTGATACTGTGGTGATTAGGAACCCTTCTGATCGCCAACTAGACACATTCATGGCCAATTAATAGCCATTTGTTTCTGTTTCAGCATTATTCTCAGCGATCAGGGAAAAAACAGTACTTGCACTGAGTAATCATATTTTCGCTAAGTCTTTGGCTTTCCAAACTTAAACAAGAGTAGATTTTCCTGCCCTCCTGTTGTAAAATACGTTCCTTATTTTCATCATCATCTTAGTGGTGCTTGACTGAGTTTGATTCAATCTTTCATGAAGGCGAAGGACTGGATTTTTCCAGAGACCTGTTCAGGACCACATACAGTGTCTTGTGCTGCGACTTGAATGCTGCCCTGCCTCCATGGAAGTGCCAGCTTTGATGTAACCTAAGACAACATCACCTTTTCCCTGCAGCTCCATCAGGCAGTTGGGTCAGGCACATTGGGCATAATGCACTCCAGTCTTTTTTTTTTTTTCAGGAGTTGTCTCTAGCTGATAAGTAGTCTCCAAAGGTGGGATTCAGCTCACTTAAATTAGATGCCTAAATTCTATAGGGCTGTTTAGTGGTGCACTCAGGTAAAGCGGCGCTACCAGAGGGCACATGGGTAGGTGGGTGAGATAGGCAAAATTATGAATCTTCAAGGAGTGTGTGTGTGTCTCTCTCTCTACTAACCAGAGACTTTTTTTCTGACTGACTCTATGTGAGGTGGCTTCCAGCTTCAGTGTTTAACACAACAGTTTGTAACCATTTTAATAGCTTTTCCATTATCCCAGCACTCGGGGTTTGTGGGATGTTCACTCTGTTACAAAAAGCAGTGGTGGTGCTGCTCCTCTTGGGTTGCAGTCTTCCTCTGCAGGTCTGGTTGTTATTAGATAATTCTCCAGCATCTCTCTGACTTAAACTTGCCTTTATACTTTGCTGAAATGCCAGGCAGGATCTGCAAGGCTCCCTCCTGGATCA
Organism: Baryphthengus martii; assembly: GCA_013396935.1. Taxonomy (NCBI): domain Eukaryota; kingdom Metazoa; phylum Chordata; class Aves; order Coraciiformes; family Momotidae; genus Baryphthengus; species Baryphthengus martii. Next base: position 323,862 of record VWZK01009553.1, on the reverse strand, counting down.
GTGCGCATTTTCATTGTTGTGAGGGGGAGGAAGAGAACAGGAAAGCCAGCAAACCCTGTGATTTGAACTACTTCCAGCTAATCTGATGCTCATGTACTTTTTGGTTAATAACATTCTGTTCTGCAGTAGGTCTCTGCACTGCTGCCTCTGTCTGTAGCACATGGCACTCAGTGACCTAGGTGGAGAAGGCTTCATGTTTCTGTAACAAAATCAGGTGTTTCCCTCCGGAGTAGTAGCAGGTCACAATCAAACCAAGTGCACAGAAAGTGAGTTGTTGGTTCCTCTTCCAGGTTTCCTTCCTGCAGTTCTCTTGGCACCTATCTTCAGGTTTTGTGCAGGTTTCTTATCTGCACACCTACCCTTTTTAACATGCCCTCTTCCCAAAGCACCTCAATTTGCAGACCGAATCATTGAGATGTAAAGTCAACTGATGCTCTACTTTGTCATTTCTCCTCCCCTCCTAAAAGCTCTGGATTTATAATGAAAGTCTGATGTATTCTGACAAGAACATTGAATCCACTTGAGCCAACATAACTACTAGCTGCATTTCAGGCTGTCATTCAAGAGGATATGTAGCAGATACAAACCTACAGGACTCATCCTTCTGTGTGCAGTTGGTGAGCCAGCTTGCTTCTTTAAAAGTTACAGATGTGCCTAAATGCTTTGACTGATTGTGACTTCGAAGAGAGGTAGGAGAAAGGGGAGAAAGTGGAAGACACCCAGAGGCTCCAGGGTCCATTTTTTCATCTGACTATCTCGATTATTAATTTTGCATGCTTGATTGTGGGGATCTTTTCAGTCTTGCATTGAATGATCTCACTACTGAGACCCTGCCTTGAAACACCCAAACACATGCCCAAGGAGGGATGTATAGAGTGAGAACTTGTCTATGATGTAGGTGAAGGCTGCAGGTGTGCTAGTTTTTGCAGCTCTAACTTAGTCCTTCTTATATAGGAGGTGGTGGGTAGAGAAGGGGATCATTCCTGCTCAGGTGGAAAAGGGCTATGCTTCTTACAGGGGTGGAGTTCAACATGGACACTCTTCTGATCAAGAATTCAGCTACTCAACTACTAGAAGCTGTTTGCAATGGAAGGAGGGTTTGTCCTCAGTGGCTTTTGAGTCAGCAGGAACAGACTTCCAACTCCAGCAGGAAGAAGGGGCCTTACAAGAGACGTTGTAGGAGAGGATGGCAAAAGTCAAGCCACCCCTTCATTCTATAGAGAAAACATTTTAGCATACTTGCGCCTTCCTTCTCCTGCATACTTTTATGTCTTAGCACCTTAAAAAGAGAAAGAAGCTGTTTTAGCAGAATGCTTACAGTTACATTTACTGATGCTTCCTTCACCTGAAAGCTTAATTAGGGTTTAAGACAAAAAGTGTGTTATCGAACTTGCCCGTTCAAAGTTGTAATCCTTTAAGTATGTTCGGTGTTCTCTGAAACCTGTAAGACTGTTCAAGATAGAAGGTAGTTGTTACTAATATTTCTAAATATAAAATAAGATATATTTCTTTCTTAAATGAAAATCTTTATGGTACACTTTCAAGATAAAGATGCTTGTTTTGCTCTTTTTAAAAAAAAAGAGAGAAATGAAAGGGGAAATTAATTTTTTACCTGAAGGAGTATCTAGTTACTGTTTAACATGGACTTCTCATTGAACTTCACTATTGTGGATGTCACACACAGCAAAAGTCTACCCTGGCAAGTACCAAAAATACAATTTATGTACAGGACTCTCAACTATCAATCACTTAAATATGAACATTTCTGTTATTTGGCTGGAAACATCTGCTTTAAGTGTTGGCTATTAGCAGATAGGCAGAGCTACATTACTACATGTTTAATAATATTGGAATAGTAAGTGGCAAAATGTTTATTTTGTCCATTAAAATGTATTTTCAATTACAAATACTTCATCTTAAAACTTAGCCTGGAAGTACAATTTCAGGATTTCAAGTACTCTCAAAAGTGCTGTTAGAAAAAAGCAAGACATCTTTCTGCGGAGGTGGCTTCGAGGCAGAACCTCTCATGGTGAGATGTGCTGACATCTGAGGCTGCCGCTGCTCATCACTCTAAGAGCAGAATTCAAGATTTCCATTTCAAGCCCAGTAGGTGGCATCAAAAGAGTTCTCTAAAATTTAGCATTGTGCGTTCATGCCCTAGCCCTAGGCCTGAAAATGAACACAGTGCTTAGATACAGAAAATTCTAGGTAATCTATCTCTTCCTCACAAAAAGTTTTGATTTGAGTGTGATTTGACCCAAATGACATGCCTGTGGTTCTTCTGTGCCTAGCATAGAATATCGTATGCTATTGAGTGCATTATAGTTGCCTTGAGTGAACCAAAATGACTTGTAACTGTATTTTTATTCATAACAGAAGTAACACTGACAATTTGGGTTGTTTTTTTTCAGTGTTGTGATACTATAGGAATCTGCATGAATACTGTAGCAGGCATCACGAATGTAAAACATGCTTTGTATCTTCAAGGAATAGATGCTTTTTTTGAAAAAAAAACAAAGAAGCCAAAAAATGCAATATATCTGTCACAGCACACTAACAGAACATGGTTATGTCTAGAAAATAGACATTTTCTAGCATAGCTGCAGTCAGACCCATGTGCTTCTACAAACCTATTGCCAAGGCTGAAGGAGGTCTTTGTGCTTGTGGGAGGATGGGAATGAAGTCCTTCTGCTTCCTTCTGTCTTTCTGACTGTGATCTTAAAAAAAATACTCTTAAAAAAGGTTGGTTTGGGCATTTCACGGTAAACCTGAGGGCAGTGGGATTTCCTCTCAGGGTGAGGAGGAGAGGGGAGGCACTAGGAGCTCCTCTCCTCTTTCCCCCTGGCCATCGTGCAGCCAAGTGCAAGGGCTGCTCCCAGTGGTGCAGTGGAAGCAGAACTGTCTACCACGGGGGCCTTTTCTGCATTGCTGCTACGTGTGCAGAACCAGTGGTAGCTACTTATAGCAGCTACTGCCATCAGGCTGTCATTGCAGGGGGCTTAGTTCAGGGCAGGAGTTGGTGCTAGGAACGCAGTGGGCTCAGTTAATCCATGCCAGTGTGGAACAAATGAGCCTCTAGAAGGAATTAAAGCAAAATAACTGTTGGTCTTGAAAGCTGCACCCAGCCTTCAAGTTGCGTCCCACAGGTGGCCCAAGCTTGCGAACTCCTTGTCGTTTTTCAGGTGGTAGTTTTGAACTGGCTGCTGTGATTCCTGTTCTTTGACAAAAGATTGAATGTGTTGTGAAAAAGGAGAGGGGAGTTGTTGGTATGGTACGAGAAAGAAGAACACACAAAAACTGCCTTATAGGTGAGAACTTAATAAAAAGAAACTTGAGGAAATTCCCAGTTCAGGCTGAGACAGCTAGCTTAGCAGAACAGGCAAGGGCAGATCCATGATGCTGGTCCCAGCTGGATGGTTAGTTGTCTCCCAGTAAGCAGCGATTCTGCTTCACACTGGATAAACCTGCCTCTCAGCCAGCATAAATATGGGAAAAGAGGCAACTTAGCTCCCTCGTGTTGAAGAAAGAAAATGGAATTGGAGTTCAGCTTTTGGAAAAAAAAAAAAAGTTATGCTCCTTGTTCTCTTTTTTACTGTAGCTTCAAAGGGATTATATAATTATACAAAAACAAATAAAGTCTTCTCTGCTCCTTCTGAACTGTTTCTTCTGTGCTGAACCTTCAAAAGGAAACAAGAAGTCCAGGAAAAACAAATTCCACCCATCATGATTCTGAAGGCACAGAACATTTGAGGTCAGTAGAAGAAGCTTCAAAAACCTGTTTCCTAAAATGTTTGGGCAGAAACAGTTACAAAACAAATTCTTACAACAGCTCCAGGGGCAGAGCAACTCCAGCTCAGGGAAGGCCCAATCTACTGGCTGAAGAACAAAATACAGTGTGTGACTCCTGGATAAGGTCACTATAATTATCTTCTTACTACGGATGAGGATGTGGAGGCAAGTGACCTCCTCAAGGCCACTAGGGAAAAACATGGCAACAGCAGCTCCAGAAATTCAATACAGTTCTTTTGGGACTGTCTTTAATATCTTGTGCATAAGGTCCTGCTGCCTAGTGAAGACCACCTAAGACATGGTGGTGCTCCTACTCATGAGTTTAAGCAGTAGTGGAAGGAAGAGTGTGGAGAGCTCTTCCCTTTCCCAGCATCTTTGAGTAAGACAAAAAACAACAAAAGAGACCAAAGAGTGTGGATCAGTGAAAAATGAATGAAAACAGGGAGGGTAGGCTAATAATCCCATTAAGTAATGACACATGATTATGGAGAGCTGTCATAAATTGATATTGTCACAATATATGATCGCTGCCTAGGGCTCTGTGAAAGCTTTAAATGAAAGCTTCTATGCACAGCCTGACATTTTTCTTGTCTGCAGCAATGGCTGTCTTAATTGTTTGATTAATGAACTCATTAAATCCCAGTATTACTAGAAAAAGCATATTGACCTCCTGACCAATCACAATTAAAATGTTAATGTCACTTATTCAAGACACTGGTTAGCCATCTAGGCAGCAAAAGAGCATAAAAACCAGCTTTGTGCTTTGGGGATCTCACTTCACCCACAAGAGCTGGATGTTAAGAGAATGTCACAACAGTTGCAAGTGGAGGCCAACTTGCAGCATTACCTACAATTACAGCAGCGTTTACCTGGTTATTGACAGTATAACCCATCTGGAAACACAGTCCTCCGTTGAATCAACAGCGAGAGACTCAGCTGACTTCACCAGAGTTAAGATTTCACCCTACATCACCACTAACCATGACAGTGAGGAAGTGTAATTAAATTCTGCACAGCGCAAAGTTACACATCCCTGAGCCATGTTGTGGAGAAAAACACAGGGAGTTTTGTTCCCAGCTGTAATGCCCCTGGCTGCACTGTCTTCCTGGGGTATTAATATGGGACAAGCAGGTCTTTTCTGGTTCTCTTACTGCTGCATCATGTCCCTGCGAGGGAAGATGTCGACACGCAGTCTCACTTCTGTGAAAAGGCCACCCTTGCTTTGTTGGAAAGTACTTTATTGTACAATGATGGCATACTTCAGCTAGTGTAGAGTTGCTCGATACACAGCTATAAAGCTATTTCAAGCGTCCCAGTTCATGATTTTTGAGTGGCTAGTGTCATCGTGGCAGACACTCAGTGTGGAAACTCGAACAAGCACCGTTGGCATGTGTCACTGATGGTTTTATGTCCAATAGGAATTGTAGCTCCCTGGATTAGATGAGCTGAGTTAGAAGGACAGAGTTGTCATCTGTAAGCCAAAAATGCAAGTTGATGTATCTGAAGACATTTTAGCTAGCTGTATTCACCCTGTTTTCTGCAGGAGGCCAAAATATCCATGTCCTAGGCTTTCAGCAGAGGTTATAGGAAACTGTAGTTAGCCTCTTTGAGATGCCAGGTCAAACTGTGTCAAGATCTGAATCAGATTTGGTGTTCCAGATCTTGTAGTCACTTTGAACTGTGGGTCACTGTTGCAGTAGGGAAATGTTTAATCACAGCTTGTGCTATTGTGTAGGCTACTGTAATTTGCCTCCAGATCAGCAGTACTGAAGGAAACCTGGAGGTATCTGCCACCAGACTGTAGAGATTTGTCCTCCCTATACTTCTTGCCCAGAGCTGAAGCACCTGGGGACTAACTGGCTTTCGGCTTCCTAAAGCTTGATGTGGTTCACCAGCTTCCCAGTTGTCTCTGCCTGAATGTCTGCTTCCTCCTTTACGGTAGGATCTCAGCAGCCAAGGCTTTTGTCTGAGTAACTCCCAAAGATATGTCTGTTGTTCTCAGTCCAGGTGCAGCAACCCTAAAGGACACAGACCTGTTTTAGAGGTCGGGATGTACTACCGAGCCTGGATCGCAGGGGCTTTTAGAATAGATTTGTATTAATAAAGTGTGCCAATGACAAGGAAACTGCTCAGATTTCCTCCTTAGCCTGTGAGAAGGATCACAGCCACATCAGAAGTGGGGAAACATCCTAGTCTCTTTGAGTTTATTTTCTGCTGCAAAAGCCAAGTGCTTACCATAACCACTGGAGACAGCGAAGCTGGGCAAACACTGCAGCACTTCACTAGAGACTGACCGTGGTACCTGCATTGCACAGAACACAGCTAAGATAGCAGTGCTCTGTTAATGTCCCATGACATGGGAGGGGAGGCAGCACATTATGTGAAGGTCAGGTACCTTTTGAACTTCATCGGTGTGTTTAACACCATCAGAACTAGCCCATAGCAATAGTCAAAAAGTACCAAATAAACCATCAGTTTATTATATGTATATATTATATACATATATAAGTGCCAAATAAACAATCTTCTCAGTTGTTACAGTTGGCAGAGCACTGCTGCAATCAAAGATGCCTAATTGCCCATTTTATTCAATTCCTCAGTGTTCAGATGTTTTGGGTTTTTTTTATTTTTTTGTGAAAGGTTGCTAGCAGGCTGAGAGCCAGGAAGGTAAAGGCTGAGAGATTTGCTGCTTCCTGTTTTATCCACTGCAAAATAGAAAAGTAGTAGCGCTGTAGTAAATTTGTCTCCCAAGTAGGTATGGACATTAAAAAGTTTGCACTTAGAAAAAAAGACACAGGTTGCTTGCCCAGGCTGCCTGTCCCTCGCCTTCCTGTTGCCTATATGTCATTCCAGTTAAGGACAAACTGGGACTTGGTGCCTGCTTTGTACCTGTGTTCTTCATGGTAACACATCTGTCCTGACTTGGATCTCTGACTCTACCTATGGACATTTCGCCTGAAGAGCAGGCTGGGGCTGCTGCGTTTGGCTCCTTGAAATGTACTGTCACCAAGGTGATGGGGGGACAAAATAAAGCAACAACTGTGTTTCCTTAGCTCCAGCAGTAGAAGATAGAGGGAGCCAAAATTTTAGTATTTAATGGCTAGCAGAAGGTAATAATTGATCAGGAAAAGTTCACCCTGCTGTCCTTCTTGATCACATAGCTCTTCTTGAGCACAGAGCTATCTGGAATGTTCTCCAAGTGGTACATGAGCCCTGCTGAAATAACTCTATTTTTTCCTACCAAAGGCTGAATGAGTGTATCAAATCAGTTGTAGGAGCTGCCTTTCTGGATGCTTGTTTTTTCTCTTCCCCAGACCATACAAGTCGGTTGCTGTAAGATTATTTTTTCACTGACTTAGCTTAGTGGTTGAAATTCCTCTACAATAAACTGTTTAAGACACCAAAGGTTAATACTTAGTTGAGCTACTGTCCCCTCAGTGTCCAACTCAAGGAGTTTCCGTCAGAACCCATCTCAGGTGAACAGCAGTTCTTGGCAGCACAGTTGGTGTGAGGGCTGTGGGCTGGGAATCGGTTGCAGCAGCTCCTCTCCTGCCAGAGTGAGGAGCAGCTGGAAAGGAGCCAGTGGGAGCCAACTCATTGCCAAGACATACCTGCCTGCCTCCTCCAGATGTGGCACATCTAAAGCGATGTCCCCTGGCTTCTATTTCGCCTCTCAGTGCAGCCTGGCAGAGGGTGGGGGTGCCCATTGTCAGCACTGAGGGGTCACAGAAGACCCTTCACCTCCCTTCTTCCTTTGGGAGTGGGTAAAACTTGACATTAGAGGCAGGATGAGACAAAACGGTGGTGTCATGTGTTTAGCTCTTTTTTAAGCACACACTAGCAGCATCTGTAGTCTCATTTTTATAAAACACACAGTAGTTTTTTATCTTCTTGTTGCTGTAAACTGTACAGCCCTGGAAAGCAGTGCTCTGAGTAGGAGGAAAAATACAATAACAGCTTTTGACCAGCTTGCATTTTTGCCACCTACAAAACAAGACTTTTCTAACACAGCAGTCCAGCTGTTTTAGCATTTCTAAAAGTTTTCATCCCCTGGCAGTGTTCAAGCTGTTCTGGTATTCACTACCAAGAAAGCCAGTGGTTGTTGCAGTACTAGAGGCAGAGAGTTATCAGAGGACAATCCTTTGGGTTGTTGGAGAGAGTAAGACGATTTCTCAAGCTGCAGGAGTGTCTTTCCTCATGCATCCCTCAAGCTCCATGGCAGAAACCTGTCTGCTCGGGACCAGGTGCTCGTTTCCAGATATAGAGCTCTTTGTGAAGGTGAGCATTGTAGAGCAACCCAACAGCAATGTTTGTTTATGGAGAACTTTTTACTATATTTGAGATTCATTTGATAGCGTTGAGGAAGGTGAAAGAGCAAGCAGAACTGGTTTCATTAATGTATGTTGTTTGGTTATAAGCTCTGCAAACCTTAATGAACTAACCTATTAAGTAAGTAAATGATACACCTGGATTTTACTTCTGTGCCCTTACATTTAATCTAAGATTTAAAACCGCGCCTTAGGAGAATCATATTAAAGGGCTTAAAAATTAGACCTCTGATCTCTTCCAACAACATCATGTGAAGCCTAACTTAACCAATAGCAACTGTGCAAGACTTTGCCTCATTTTAACAAAGCCTCTTAACAAAATGCAATATAAAGTACATGAGAGCAGCACTTCTGTGGCCACATGAGCGGTGAGCTGCACTTCTAATGCTTTAGGCTGACACGATGATTCATTTAGCCAAAAAGGAAAGACCATCATTACAGGGGATCACTGAAAGAAAGGTTATGTGACTTGGACATGGCCACATTTCAATCTTAAAAGTAGGAGCCTTGGGTCTATAACGAGGAGGGATTAGCCCAGGGGGTGCAGCACTTGTCCTTCATTACTCCTCAGTTCAGCAAAGCACAGAGACAAGTGAGTTCAGCAAGGCTACAGCCAAACTTCCCTCCTTCTCCGGGTCCCCTGCAGTTGTTCAGATTGAAATTCTTAATTATTTGATTTATTCCATTTATTCCCTTAAGTGCTTTAGACATTACATCTCAATTATGCTGGCAAATCTCTATTTGTTTCGTGTGATCATAAACTGATTTAACTTGTTTTAATCTTGAAGTGACTTAGGTAGATTTATGGTCACATAGACAAATGAGGTGGAGATTATTTCCTTTGGAAGGTCTGCTGTGATTTCAATTTTGTTTTCTACCTTACGATAATATTCATTATATATTTTAATGAAAAACTATGTCTCCAAGATGACAGGATTATTCATCATATCTATGTGCATGTTTGGAGAATGATATGAAGAAACTTTGCACAAAAATATTTATTAGTAGAAATGGGTAACATGCTGTACATACTCGTAGCAGATCTGGGTTTTCTGCTTTCCAACTGCATCTGCAATCTACATTTGCTATCATCATGGATGTATATACACCTTTTTTTTTTTTTTTTTTTTCCCTAACTGTAGGCTGGCAGTGATGGGGAAAGTATTGGAAATTGCCCGTTCTCTCAGCGTCTCTTTATGATTCTGTGGCTAAAGGGTGTCATATTTAATGTCACAACCGTGGATTTGAAAAGGTGAGATTGTAACCAGAGTTCTCATTTTCAGAACAACTTTTCCAAAATGGTGACTTTAAAGGGTGACTCTTCTGATAGATCTGAAATGCATGCTGTGGCTTGGCATTAGGTTAACAGTCTGGATGCCTGATTCCTCTTTAGGGTTCCTTGGTATAAAGTGGACTAACGCTGAAGCAGCTGAGATTTTAATCTGCTTTGCAGTAGGTCTCTGTAATATAACACAGAAGTTTGAGCGTTTTATTTAAGCATTTCAGAGAACATTCAGACACAGGCTAGCAAATTCTCACACCATCGTTGTGAGGTGGTTGACTAAGCTTTATTTTGTAAGAAAGACATAAGGCAGCCTGCTATTTGAAAAGTAAAACAGTTTGTTGCAGTGAAGTGTAGAAACTGCAAATGTGGTTCCTGTTGCAATTAACCCTACCTTTTTCCTCCCATTAGAAAGCCTGCTGACCTGCAGAACCTCGCCCCGGGAACAAACCCCCCCTTCATGACATTTGATGGTGAAGTGAAAACCGATGTCAATAAGATCGAGGAGTTCTTGGAAGAAAAGCTAGCACCGCCCCGGTACTGTGTTCCTGGCCTCTTCTCTTGCTTTTAGCCCCTCACAGGCCTTGACCTAACCCCCTCAGTTTCTGTGGGTCAGACCCTCAATCAGTTGCACGTATTATAACTGTGTGTGGGAGGCTCACGGTCTTGCGGGGGGTGGTGGCCTGGCTGCTGTGGTGGAGTTTGCAGGCAGGGGTAATTTTGACTGGCATGAAACAGTGCTGAAGCCTCACATGCATGAGGGGTCCCCAGGGTGGCCCTGAGACGCCGGCTATGCTCCCCCTACTGCCCTCACCTTTGCCCCAAGTTCACTGCTGTGCCACCACAGTCATTCCCAAGGCACAAAATCCACCCCGCTGCTACAAGCTTGTGTAGAAACTCCCATGCCGCTGCAGAAACCTGACCTCTTTTGCTCCGCTTCTGTTTGTTTGAGGTTTTCCTCTTCATACTACACAAATAATTACACCTACTCGGAGCAGGGAGTTGGAAGAAAAGGGCAGTGAAAACCTCTCACATGGCAGATGTGCTGGGGCTCATTTTGAGTGGCCGGGCAGATCCATCTTGGTGCACACTGGGGTCTGAGTTTTGGACTTGTCCTTCCCCACCCCAGCAGCTCTTCCCCTCTTGCCCCAAATTCCTCTGTCGCACCATTAGCGGCATCATTTCTCCCCACCCACACACCTTTGATCGCCCTGGACAGCAGCCCCCTCTGCAGTGCCCCCTTCTCAAGCGGCCGACCCTGATTTAAACTAGGCAAGCAGCTGCTCCCCTCCTCTTTTCCCATCCTACCCGCCCCTGGCAACAACAGCTGCTGAGCTGGCTGCTCTGAGCTTGCTCACGCATGGGCCGGATGTGGAGTTTGGGAGGGAGTTTGTGTGAGTAGGAACTTTCCAACTGCTCCTTCTCATGTCAGGAGCCACATTCCTCCAGCCTCACCTCCAGTGGAGGAGGCCTGGGAGAGGCACTGGGCTGTTTGGACAGTGTTTGCAGCGTGAACAGTCATTTCCCATCTCCCTCAGGAGAAAAGGAGGTCATCCACATGGTTTAACCATGGCTTAAATTTGCACTTGCTAAGTGATTTTTATTTTAGGATGGTTCCCTTTGAGAGTCTTGTGTGGCCACATATTGCAGCGCTGTAGTGAAAGTAATGTATATTAAATAATTAGTGGAGGTGAAAATAAAGACTAGTCATATAACTTCTTTTTGTTTCTTTTAACTCCTCAGGTATCCCAAACTTGCACCAAACCACCCTGAGTCTAACTCTGCAGGAAATGATGTGTTTGCAAAATTCTCTGCATTCATAAAGAACCCAAGAAAAGATGCTAATGAAAGTATGTCCTGCAGTCCTTTCGTCATTTACAGTTTAGGTTAAACACTCATTTCTCAGAGCATAAAGGCTGTGGAAATCTGCACCTATTCACTCTTGTTTGAGAATTCCTAAAGAAGGACAGAGAACTGCTTGAAAGAGTCCAGCACAGAGCCACAAAGATGTTTAAGGGAGTGGAACATCTCCCTTAGGAGGAAAGGCTGAGGGAGCTGGGTCTCTTTGGCTTGGAAAAGAGGAGCCTGAGGGGTGACCTCATTAGTGTTTATAGATATGTAAAGGGTGAGTGTCAGGAGGATGGAGCCAGGCTCTTCTCAGTGGCACCCAATTATAGGACAAGGGGCAATGGGTGCAAACTGGAGCATAGGAGGTTCCAGGGAAATGTATGGAAGAACTTTTTCACAGTGAGGGTGACAAAGCACTGGAATGGGATGCCCAGAGGGTTTGTGGAGTCTCCTTCTCTGGAGACATTCAAAACCCACTGGGACACGTTCCTGTATGACCTACTCTAGGAGCTCCTGCTCTGGCAGGGGGGTTGGACTAGATGATCTCTCAAGGTCCCTTCCAACCCCTAACATTCTGTGATACTGTGAAAGTTAGTTTATGCAGGTATTACTGTCAGCATGGAAACAGCCACTTCATCTCCTCCTCATTTCTTCCGCTCTCAAGTCTGTAGCACTGCCCCTTCCCCACAGCTCTGCTAAAAGCACAGCCCACTTGAACATTTCTACTCCATTTCTGTAAATAATGAGGACTCTAGCCCTGTAGCTTATATCTTTAGAGCAGGACCCTCACTACCACCATGCATTTACTCATCTCTGGCCTCCAGCTCTCAGCCGTGTTGCTTTTGCACTTCCCTTCTCCCCTCTCCACAGTGGCACCCGGGCACTCCCAGTCGATGAAAATCCCAGCCAACTTTTTCCAGCCACTGCTGCCCTGACCCCACTCCTGCGTGCTCAGCTGAAAGCACAGGACTCATGGGCTGGTTTCCCATACACCCCAAAGTGGTATCCCCTTGGCTCGCTGTTGTTGCTCCCAGCCTTGCTGTCCTGCCTACAGGCAGGCATTTGCCTTCTGGCTCCCAAAGCCAGAGTCGATGGGAAGGCAGAGCCACTCTGCAGGGCCTCAAACACCACAGAGATGTTTGAGGAGCCATTTCTGGTAACACAGCTCCAGTCTGGTTTTTCTCAGAACCCCCTTTAGCTACTTAGAGCTCTTATCCCAGCATTAAGTTTTAAGCTTAGGATAAAGGAATTGCAGGAGTTGGTATGGCTGAGTGTCTGCAAGCTGGGTTGGTGCCAGCGAGACAGGATGCAGGAGTTGCCTTTCTTCTTGGTGTCAGAGAGACCTTGGTACAGGCCTGAATGACCTTTTTATTGTCTTAACCTAGATTTGGAAAAATCTTTGCTTAAAGCCCTGAGGAAGCTGGACAACTATTTAAATAGCCCCTTGCCTGATGAAATTGATGCTTACAGCACTGAGGAGATCACTGTTTCCAGCCGGAAATTCCTGGATGGAGATGAGCTCACCTTAGCAGATTGCAACCTCCTACCAAAGCTCCATATAATCAAGGTTTGCATTTTCTTTTTAGCTTCCTGAAGAGGAGGGCAGCACAGAAGCTCAAGTCCTTTTCTAAAAGGCAGAAGAATCCTTTATCTATTCTGAGGCCGCACGGTAGCTGTGTAGGGACACTGAATGCTAATGCACAAGGCCATTTCATTACAGCACAGCTAGGCAGATCCTCAAACTGATGACTCTGGAGCTAGACAATCTGGTTTCATATCTGGGCAGTCCCTCAGAAGTATGAAATGAGTGCTGTTTTTGGTGCTGTAGAGAAGTGGTTTTGTTCGTATTTTGTATGCAAAGCGCATATGACCATGGACCAGTAAAGTGTAATTATTTTGTCCATGCCAATTCAAGAAGCCAGCAAAAGCTGAAACTTGAACCTGTCTCTCCCACCTTTGATCCAAAACCCTTGCTTTGCTGAGTATCACCACTAGTACCAATAACACTGGCAGGGTAGCCACCACCCGCCGCCTTCCAGTGAAGGTTCCAGGTCTCTTCTTGCAGGGCTCTGAAGCCTACACACACACACCTAACAGTCCTGATGACTGAGGTGTTGTCACATCTGTCCCTGGACCACTCTGGAGCCAACCAGGCTCTGGAAGAGAAATGTCCACACTGGAAATTCATAGGTTTTCAAAGGAGGTCACTTCAGAAAGTTTCCTTTTTGAGTGCTATTTTGTCAGAGGAAGAGGGATTGAATTGCTTTCTGACACCTCCACAAGTGAAAACTTCCCCCAGAGATATCCTGGGTGAACCTATTCCAGGGAGCAGCAAGGGAACGAGCCTTTTCCCACGCCCACGCAAAGCTCAGGCACAGCGAAGCTCAAAGAGGTAGCAAAGGTCAGCAGTGACAATAGAGGGAGAATCACCTTATGTCAGGTGAGTGTCTGGAGGATGAAGGAGGATGAACGTCACATCATCCTTACTGGCCAACAGGGAGGGATTAGGTATTGGCCCATAGTTGTTTTCCCTAGCCATTTGAAATTTAGTATTTTAATTCAAGTTTTTCCTTTCTGTTTCAATGAAAGTAACCAAGTGTGGGCCAGCTTACTACTGTAAGATTATTCTGTTAATTCTGATTTATGCTAGCTCCTGTGCTGTTTCAAGCTGTAAAAAGGTGCATGAAGAGTACATTTGGGTTTTTTTTTGCAGATGACATGTGTAATGATATTTTTCGTCTTTCTTTTAATCAAAGGTTGTTGCAAAAAAATATAGGAATTTTGATTTTCCACCTGAAATGACAGGGATTTCAAGATACTTGAACAATGCGTATGCAAGAGATGAATTTACAAACACTTGTCCTGCTGATCAAGAAATTGAGTATGCCTATTTGGATGTTGCAAAGAGAATGAAATAAAGAGAAGACGCCTCTGTTCTTTCTTGCTTCTGAGATTTAGATGGAAAAAGAGCCAAGATGGAAAAAAGCAAAAGCCAGCATACATTCTGCAGTGTAATTTTAAGTTCTGCTATTGGCCAATCCTTCTTTTATAATGATTGTATAGCATTATTTGCTCATTCTTAAATTATGTACATGTATGTTTGTGTGTCTGTGCAGATGTCTGCACCTATGAATGTCTCTTGTGCGTTCCAAGTTAAAGGCATCAGTCAATATTAAAGCATTTGTTGAAGTTAGGGAAACAGTGTAGGTCACACAATTATAGCAATATTACAGACTAGTGACTTACGCTAAATTGCTGAATTTTGAGAAGTAGCCCTGTTTCTAACACAAATTTATCCTGTCATTATTGCTGCCTCTGATCTCTGTTTCACAGTTGTTGCCAAACTTCGCAGTTACCGGGAGGGTTTCTGTTTGCTTCTCTGAAAACCTTGCAGGGCCACAAGCCAGCAGCTGGTGCCCTTGCAGCACCCTGGTTAACCCAGGAAGGAGGCTAGCCTGTAGGTGGGACTACACCTTATGTCCCAGAAGCCCTCTCCTCTGTGCTAGAGACCTGCAGGGCAGGTCAACAAAGAACAACTCCTTTTTGATATTGCATGAGTTTTCTTTGGTATGATAAATCAATCAATCAATCAATCAATCAATCCTGCCTTCTCCTCTCTCAGGGCTGCATAACCCATCGAACTTCCCTCATGGTGCTCCCAAATTGAGGAACGCAGCCTGTCGCTGGCCTACGGACTATCCGGTAATAGATACTTGACAAGGGGAGGAGGGAGAGACTTGGCTGTCATTGTAGATAGAAGAAATGGGTAAACATCTCTCTTCAGCTACTGACGTAGGATTTCTTTGTCATCCTTCCATGACTCTCAGTTAGTTTTGGAAAGCAAAGAGGAGGAGAGGGTCTAAGAAAGAAACAGTCCTTCTATACTTCTTTTTCCTGGTTGAGCTCCAGCATATTGGCTTTCCCAGGGCAGCTGTTAGGACTTCACTGCTGAGAGCTTTACAGCTAATCAGACAGGTGTCTATTCAGAAACAACATAGACCTGCCTCCTGCCATAGGCAGGGATGGATTAGATGAACCCCTCCAGCCTTGCACGAGCCTGCGTTCAAGGCAGTCAGTACTGGTGAGAAACACCAGGCATCAGGAAACGCATTACTGGAGATGTATGGACAATGAAAAGTGATGTCCACAGCTGCTTTCTGCTGAGCAGGCCCTCAGCAAGCACACAGGAGTAGAGGGTGCAATGCTTTAGTCATGGCGTTACCTGGAAGTTTGTTCTGATGGATTTTGCCTGTGTGTACAAACTAGATGCGAAAATGGCTGGAAAATAGCCTTTACAGCACCTACATCCTCAAAAAGACTCTTCTAGACTAGCCATTCATCCTTGCCCACATCAAACATACACTTGCTTTCTAACAAAGCATTAGTTAGGGCTAATAGTCGGTGTCAGGTGTATTGTGTCTGCGTTGTCTTCATCTTCCACACCACACGGTTCTGATGCAAATGTGCTGTCATCACAATTATTTGTAAGCAATGTTAAATGTGCAGTTTTAGTTTGTCTTTAGAGAAAACAGATACGATAACCTTTCCCCTCCCACCCTCAACTGTGAACTTTCATATTGGGGTTGATAGCTGAGCAGTCACTCATCCCACATTACTAGCTGTTACTTTGTGTTTTCAGATACATACATATATATAAAAAATATATAAAAAATGAAATCTGTATACTCTTTTCATATGCCTTACAAATTTTAATAGAAAATATACAAATTCATAAGTAATTTGAACAGTGTTCTGTCTTTATTTCCTTGGTAATTTCCTAGTAAGTGGCATTGCAACAGCTGCCTAGACTTTAAGGAATACAAGGCAAAGTTTAACCCAACTTTCGTTTGTTTTGGAGGAAGCACATATATCGCGGACCTGCAGTGAGATCTTGGGAGCAACACGTACCGGCTGTGCCTATTACTGATGAATAAAAAACAAAGGACCAGCATGTAATCCTTTACCACCGAGCCACCTAGCACAAACTGTCCCACACCCACCCTGGTTTGGGGCTGGACACATTTGTAACTGTTTGGTTTTTGGGAACATCCACTTGGGATCATCCAAAACAGCCAGGGACTGCCCACACTATTCGTCAGTTTATGTAGCAATCCAAATGCATGAGATAGCTCCTGGCCCTCTCTTACTTCTTACCATAAATGCGGTTATGGATGTTGATCATCATTAAGTAATGGAGAGCCTGGGCTGTTCCCTGGCTCAGAGCGTGTAGCAATGTCTGGTTCACATCCATACGGCTCTTTTCTGCTCTGGAAACAGAGTGGCCATGCTGATTGAGGGGAACAGTACCTACCTCCAAATCATGCCTGGACGTTAGTGAGAGCCATGCTCTTTGGCACGCGTCAGAATATTTGTGACAGAAGTCTTAAGGTTGATGAAGATGAATGACAATGTGCGTGTGAAAGCACTAGAAGAAACGGAAAAACAAGGGTTTTAAAAACATAAGTTAGTTGCTACAGGGCACTGTAGGAGTAAATGCATTCAAAGGAACTGATAGCAAGAAGGCAAAGAACTGAAGCCTCAGGCTAAGGTAAAGAGATGAGGAGGAACAGGATGGGTGCCATAAAACACCCTGATAAAGAAAACAACAGAACAGTGGGAAGCAGGAATTTTGCATTTGACTTAAAGACCCTAAGGTGTATAAAAAGCACATCCAGAAAACAGTTTGTCATCACCAGTGAAGAATGCAAGAGCCATGCCATGACCTGACAGACGGTGGCAGTGGCACTGTCCTGTCACCTCACATACAGACTGCGTGCAGATGACCCATGGGACGCTGAAAGCAATTAAAATAGGTGCCATTTAGACTAGATACCACTCTTTCACTCCATAAGGTCCCACACTGGCTTTCTTTCCCTGGATCCGTGGTAACAACCACCCTGTGGTTTGGCCCTGCCTACTTTCCAAACCCAAGCTCAGAACCTGTGTCTGTCTGGGGCTGGCTGCAACTCAGGAGCTGGCGTGTCAGGGCTCAGCAGCAGCCCATCGCCATTCAACCTTACTGACTGAAAAGGGCAAGAGTCATCCTATCTGCCTGAAACAACATGCTGCTTTCTGTTACGCCCATGTTTACCATTTATAGACACCACAAAACTTCTAGTTGCCTGCAGACCATTCATTTAACCTCTCTCACCCCATCCTCTTTCTCTAAAGCTTCATCAGAATCACATATCTGCACTTCCAGTACTGTCAGGTGAAGGAAAAAAAAAAGACTCAAACACTCAGCAAACAGAGGTGTTTTGTTTTTTTTCCTTAAAATCTGACATTACTTGGAAGGGTATTTGATTAAATGCTTGTGGTCAATGATAGTTTTGAAACCTAATGTTTTGTGGTTTTCTTCCTTCTCTTACTCATGGAAAAGAAGTTCATGGTTTCGTCGCTCCACAATGGCTTGTTAGACGCACATGAAGCTAGCTAAACCAGCACATTCTGGTTGGTGTTTGCATATTTCTGGCAACACAGGGAGGAGATGTGGGTAGAGAAGTCACAGAAATCACTCAGAGTATCAAAAAACTGCAGCCACTTCACTTGTCCTGCGATGGGGTGAGCTAAAGAGTTCACACAATCCCACAGTAAATGAATCTGTATCTTCTAAAAATTTTAAGTGTCTGAGTCTGACCCTCCTTAAAACATTATTTTAAGAAAATATCTTTGTCCACATTTAAGTTATTCTATTTTTAAAGACCATTGAAAGATTTTTCTTAAAAAACAATTTACTGGAGAACAAATTAGATGAGATAAAGGGAGAGAGAAAGCAAGGTCTGGTATTAACAATATCACCAGTGGTCTGAATGGCCTTGACATGCGGTAAAATGTAATCACTAGACACAGATATGTAGTCCTTGAGCCCATGTCAGGGCAGAGATTATGTTCCATTGTTTAAAGGCATATTTGTGAAGACAAAGCTACTGATTTCAAAATGCTTTTTAGCACAACTAGTTGTTTGTGTGGTGTTGCTTGTGCAAACAATGTTTTTGTTAATACTTCAAACAAGATTTTTTACACGTCCCTTTTAAACACCTATTATATGCAAGGCAAACACGGTCAGTTCTTTTATGAATTTTCTTCAACCTCTTGCGTAGAAAGCTCTTCAAAGTTTGAAGGTTTCTTTCTCAGCTTCAGTATCTTAGTCTTCAGCATGACCTGTCAACTTGAAGGTTAAACACGATTTGCGCTCAATGCAGTATTTCCAAAAGCAAGCTGAAATAAAATCAAATTCAGGGTAATTGACTGTAACATATTTCCCCCAATGCATTTCTTCTAAATAGCTTCAAAGCAATGAAAAAATAAATTTTATCCATATCAGCATGTTATTGGTTTGAGTATAAGTAAATATCTACATTTCGCAAGCCCCTTAAAAATGGCTGAAATTTAGTGTAAAAGACCTTTTTTCCTCTAAATTATTAGGAAGGTTATTTCTAAGCTGTCAAGAACTAGTAATCAACAGCTAAGGTGAGGTATGACCCTGAAAGTTCAAGTCAACAGAAACTATCCAAGCACAGTAAAGCCTTGGCTAGGTTAGCAAACATCACTCTCAACCATCCACTCCAAGCGCTGGTATCGCCCAGCTGCTGCCTGTCAGCCACCCAGGTGCCCTGCATTCAGTTTCCCTTTACCAGCAAACTGCAAAGAAGTGAAAGAGTAAGGTTTTTCCAGTTCCTGGTCTAAACTGGACTCCTGCTGATTGAGATGTTTTGATTGATAAGCAGAATGCAAACAGAAAAATCTCTTCTGGAAATGAGCTAAGGGAAAAAAGAGTCTTATTTCAAAATTTGAAAATTGTTCAACTTTTTGATTAAATCAAACCAATGAACTGAAATAAAAATAAATGTTCTTTTCAAAAACACAGAGCATTTGTTTTTCTTGGGTTTCTTCCTTGTATCATTCCCTTCTCTTTTATTTTATTTTTGTCAGTGATGAAAGGGCAAAAATGAGAGGTAGAAGTGCTGGAGAAGAGAAGAAAGAGACCTTGTTTTTCAACTCAAAAAAAAGTTTACTGGAAAAGCAAAACAAGACCTAAACTAAATCTGTATCTTCTTTTGTTGAAAAATATTTGAAAATCGCTTCCATGCAAGTTATCATTCTTCATTTTGAAAACATTAGGATCGACACCAAGCTACTAAAAGTTTCACTCAAGCGATCTGCAGTGAAGACAAGGGGCCTCTAGAGGTAAAAACTGCTGCTCCTTTGCCTATACGAATAATCACAGAATAAATCTAGCTCGCTCCATTGTAGGACACTGAAATAGTTGTAAATGGCTTGAGGTAATGAAGCCACGCTCACATGAGACGCTACAAGGATTTGGACCATACACAGGTGCAAGGAGGATGCTGCACATCAAATCCCCCAACACAATGTACGGGCTCCATGTGTCTCGTGTGTAACCACACTGTAGCAGTTAGCGTGTTACAAGCCCCTCTGTGCCTAAGGATACCTGAGCTAACAGGGTGCAAGGCGATAAGGATGCGTCCATACAGTAAGAGTATTCGTTATAATACCTTGGGACATGGATAGAAAGTCCTACCATTGCATCAGTACAAGTCCTCCTGAAGGTTGCTCCTTTGCTAGTATCAGTAAAAGCTCCTCTGAGAGAGCTCGTGTCACTGTGGATGTCATTTGAGCTAAATTGAAGGCCTCTCCTTCCCTTCTCCCTCTCTCTCCCATCTCATTGTGGATAAAGTTTGTGTCCTGGGAAATGTGGTGGCAAAGGCACACCCAGATAGCCACATCAATGAACTGAGAAAACAGGCAGCCTGCTGAACCACAGATACTGCAGAAGTGAGAGCAGCTGGAGCAGCTAACCAGGTTTCTGCATCTTCATGAAGACAATTAGTCACCTTGGCTCTACAGGTTTGTGCAACAGCACTCTAACCTGGTTCAGCTGTCCAAAGTGCCTAAGTTACCCTGACTTTCTTCACCAAGATGGTGCTCTGTCCAGGTTAGAGTGCCCTGCTTCAGAGTGGAGCAGGGGTACCCACAATAGTCTGCTTGTATCATGTAGACACACCTCTAATACCACAGCAAGGCGGTTCTCACTGAGTTAAGAGCTGTTTCTAGATAAATGTGGGAAGGCACTGGAATGCTTTAGTCTCCATCCTCCTTTTTGTTACTCAAAGAGTGGTTTTCTTGCCCCTGGCATAAGCAGCATAGAGTCTACCTAGGGCATGCAGAGGAGCTGCTCACTCAGGTCTCATGCCAGCTGGGGCTGAGTGCACACCTTGAGCTAGAAGCTCTCCCAGGGCACACAGAAATGAAGACCAGAGGGGATGCAAATTCAGTTGGCCCTACAGTGTGATAAGGAAGTGACGTGGATGGCTCACGGTATGCTTGAACCCCACTGTAAGAGAGGCAAGAATCAGGAGATCTCACCCAAGGGCAGCTTTGGGCAGAACTGAAGGGGACTCTGTGTGCAGAAAGAGGCATCAGGATGTAACAAGCTCCAAAACATTACTCTGCCCACTTTTAACTTACATGGTTGTTTTTTTTCTTGGCTTTTTAAAGCTTCCAGTACATCAAACGTGTTACACAATGTTGAAGTGCTGTTGAAGCGAAGTACACCTACCACTATCAGTCTTCTCAGCTGCAAAAATCATGAATTAGACCTTTGGAGGAGTGAACTGGCTTTAAAAGTGTGACAGACTGAAGAAGTAAGTGTTCTCTCTTCTGTTTTGCCTGCTTTTCTGAACTAGCAGAAGGATAATAATTAATTACAAATCATAAAAAAAGAAAAATGTGAGTTGGGATTCTCATTCCCACTCAGGGCTATGAAGTGCTAGTTAGGTACTAAATTACTGATTTATGTATCTACTGGGAATATAAATCCAAAGCACAGGTACCAGAAGGGACAAGAAGAAAAGAGAGAAGCAGAAAAGGAGAAGATGAAAGAACAAAAAATTTAAAAAGAGCTAAACTGAGACAATGAAGGGGAGATGTTCTTTCTGAGTAATAGGCAGTGTTTGTACTGCATGTAGCTGGTATAAACAATATATCAGGAGTGCCTTTAAGGTTTTGTTCTCCTTCACTCAGTCAGAGTGCAAACTCCATCTATCCATCTGCCTCTCTGAAGAATATGCCTATAAGTGCTCAGGAACAATACTTCACTTTGTAAAAAATTACATGACCAAAATAGGAGTGGGAGAAGTTGTAAATGGAGCACTTCTCCCCTGAATTTAAGAACTTGCCATTAAATCATATTATAAAATCTAATAGGTGATCAGTCAAAATCATTCATCGTTAAAAACAACATCTCATTTGTACAGTTGACATTTTAAAAGGTTTGAAAGCCAGTTAAAAAAATGAAATGGCTTTTAAAAAATAATCCCAAAAGATTTTATGCCAAAAAAAAATGCCGAAACAATTTCTAGTCAGCTTCCTATCTCACCGCTATTGCTGTAGCATTTGAATGCTTCAGAAGTACACTCACAACCACAACACTCTTGTCACAAAAGGAAAGCTGCTGTCCTTTTTCATACCCACAGAACTGAAGGAGGCACAAAGAAAATGTTTCTGGTCCAGAGACATGAGGTAAACTGTGGTGAAGTGAGATCTCTTACACTCCAACTCCAACCACTGGAGAGCTTTCCTCAGAGAGACTTTGTTATAAGTACATGGGGAGCTGTGTATTTGGTCTCTTTGGCAATATAAGATCAGATCTGATTCAACTTGACAATGACTAAAATGTCTACTCTCTGGTTACTGTTCAGTGGTTTTCACAACGCAGGTAGATTCTTCTTTGCTGTGGGCCTCATCAACACTTGGCAAGATCAGCATGAGTTTGGATGCTAGAGACTGAAGTGATGTCTCACCTGTTGATATATGTCAGGGGAAAGTGCTTCAGAGAGAAAGCTATGGCTTACACTAGACATTATTTTAATCAGGCACTTCTAGCACCTTTTACAACACTAGCCATGGTACCAAACTGACCCAGTAACTAGCTAGACAAGGTACAGCATCACTCTTCATGTCCCACCTCTCCTAATTTTCCAGGATGTTGGTAGTGAAGGCTTCCAGAAGTTCTTCCCATGTAAAGGACTTCTTTCCAGGAGGTCCTTGCTCAGTTCAGATGGCGGATCATATGGACCGTCATTTACACCTTTCTGTCCAAACCAATACAAATGTAGGACAACATCAGTGAAGCAGCCCCTAGAAACTGAGAACACTGGCAATCCAGAAAACACAGTATTGGTCACTTGACTGAATAATGATGTGAGTTATATGGGTATTAGACGAGCAGTGGAATAACAAATAAGAGAAAACACAGAGCTGCCTGTTCTCACCATTACAACTTTCTTTCCATACATCTTGGCATGGGCTGAAATGCGAAAGGGGAACACAGTTCGAAGCTGTTCTGGAAGATGATGATTCTGCTTCTGTAACAAGTGCTCAAACCACTGGCTACTGCTACACACAAGCAAGGAGAGTCCCCATGTTTTTTAACCAACAGGAACATCAGGTCTGTAAGTGTCTAATTACAGCTAAAGTGTTACAGCTTGAGACTGAGGCTCTCATTTGCTTTGGACACCAGTACAGGAGGCGCATTTTCAATCTGAGTCACTTGCTCTGTATTCCACTTATTGTTTGTGTAGGTAGTTCCCTGCTCAGATATGTTTCCAAGCACATAACCCTTTGCAGGCATTACAGAGTCTGAGCCCTAACTCAGGAGCAATAGGCAACATGGTAGCCAGGAGAAAGGCATCTAAGTGCAGAAATATATTTGAGGCTTTCAGTCGCTGCTTCTGCTTGTGGCCAGTAGACCTGAGAAGAGCAGTATCAGGTGTGCGCTGGATGAATATATTCCTAGTCCTGCTCTGCAGAGAGAAGCACAGCCACTCACATCTGGGTTAGCCAGAATAGTGGATGAACACTGCCTTGCCACTTTCAGCCAGAACCAGCAAGATAAGCAATAAACAACAAAAGACTGAAGAAAATCAAACCAGACATAGCAAGTCAAATGTATGTTTAGAGCCTTAAATCCCTTTTTAAGAGATGTCACAATCATCTAGACACAATGTTGTGCACAAAATACAGCACCTCTGAAAGACAAGTGGAGAGTAAAAATAACGTCTGCTAGAATAAATGTCTACAAAGCCAGCGTAAGCAGTCCCAGAACATATCTACTTGTTGCTGGCTGGGTGGAGAGAGCTCAGACTGGAAAGCATAAGCAATCCATGCTATACATGTGTGCCTACCAGAGTGATGAGGAGATTTCCAGATCTAATACATGCTCGATATGTTTGAGATTTCGAATTCCAAAGGCACCAAGACTGAATATTCTTCACTCTCAGTGCCACGCAGCACCTGTTGAATTGTTTTCACACTATGGTTTCAGGTGGTGCTTCCTGTTTTGGCATGAAAATTCCAGTTTTGAAAAGTTACAACTTTCCCTTTCCCTGAAGATAACTCAAAGGGGACTAAAACTGGGAACAGGAAGCAGATTATATGAAAGTATACAACCAAAGTTTTCAAATTCACTAGGCAGGGCAGTGCTTTCACTATTTACTTACCGGTGCGTCACATGGATATAAACAGTCTGTACAATGAGTACGTGATGGTCCGATTTCACAAACCATATGACTTAAAATGCAGATTTTGAAACAATGTAGATGCACCTGTCAGAAAACTGCCCACAGCACACCCCAAAGCAAATGGCTAAATTGGAGGGCAATTAACTGAAAGGAGAGCCTGGTGGGGAATTAACTATTATTCTATGCTGGATCAGTTGCTTTGCTACTGTAAAACCTCGCCCATTTTTTCCACTTATGCAAAAAAGGCCTTTCAAGATACACACGGCTGTCTTGAGTCTCCAAGAAAGCAGTTCTATGCTCTGTGGGGACCTTTGAAGTCGTCTTGGTACAGAAATACCTAGGCCAGATGACCTGGGTCACACAAGCATAAACCCAGACTGATTCAGGCAGAACGGCCCACTCACAATAAATACCTCTGCTGGAAAACCCTACTGGGCACTGTGGTGGCTGTGACAGTGACAAGGATCACCACAGTCTAAATCAGCTGGCTGCAGAGTGGACAGGCTGTTTCGACGCCTACAGACAAGACAAAAAAATCAGTCAAAATTCTCCTGTGCTGAGACAATTACCAAATTTGACCTGAGAAAAAGTGCAAATCTCTCTGTTGGGTTTTTTTGTTTGGGTTTAGATGGATGGTTTTGTCGTGCAGAGCTTGTGTTGTTTGGGGACTACCAACATTTAATGCTGGTTCTCATAGCAGGGTGCTCATGCCTTGATTTGGAGCAGCATTCAGTGCTCACAGGCGTATGTTCTTCATTTAAACTTGTCCAGTTAATAACAAGTTTAATGTCAACAGCACACATAAATCCTGTTCTTTGTTTCCATTTGCATACTTTCAGCTCTCATTGAATTAAAATGGATTCTCTGTTACTTTGCAGAAAAGTTTTGCAAGAGGACTATGGACAAATATTGAACCTACACTAAGTTTACGATTGAAGTGAGATCCTTATTTAACCAGGCAGATGGTAGATCTTACACACAAAAATATAGTGAGGAAACTCTCATTTATAGCGTGATACTATGGTGTACATGAATCAGGTTATAGCATTCACCTTCTGAAACTGGAACATGACTTACAAGTGTTAGCAAAATAAATTATTTAGCCTCTTCTGAGGTGTAAAAGCAAAAGATCACTGGTCCAAATAGAAGTAAATGGAAATTCTGGGGCTTTTGGGTTTACTTCTTGTTCAAATCCCTTTGCTTTCAGTTACACTGAAATATGACCTCTGCCCAGCAGATAACGATCATTATCTCTTGACTATGTGACTTATGATGTGTCATTACTGCTACAAGTAAAACATACAGAACCAACATTAACAAATGAAGTGCCCTTAAAATCCTAAAAAAAAAAATCTGCAATGACATACTGCTTGCAGGAAGGTTTTTCACTACTTGCTCTCCATTTATGGATTTGGTCATAGACAAATATCTCTAATACTTTGGAAACTTGTATGCCTAGAAGATCTCTTAGTGGAGACAACTTTCTTGTTTCACCTCTCTTTTCAAAAGAACTTCCCATAACACACAGACAACTATACAGGTATCCCTTCCTTAGAAAAAGCACATTTAAAAACAACAGATAAGAAAATAAGGAAGAACCATACCCCATTTTAAAAAAGTACCTGGCACTTTTTGCTGCCCAGCTCCTACATGCGTCATACAAAAAGGCATACATAGAATCACCTCTATACAACAACTTGTCTCTGTAAAAACCAGCAGCAGATTTGCAAATTTTCAGATCCATTACGTTTTGGCAGTTACCTTTGATTCCACTGATTTCAGAGTCAGCTATGGGAGTGGCAATTTTTTTGTGCTTCATCAAACAATAACAAAAAATTCAGGATCTTTTCTTGTTGGTCTGCTACAGGGATCTGCAATCTGAACTTGGTTGGGGAAAAAAAAAAAAGAATTATTAATGATCTTCTTCAAAGTCACATGTAAAACTATCTACAGTTTTCCTGGGTTCACACCTATTTTTTCTTCTTAGATCTGTTCACCTTAGAAAGGTAGCCTTGCACTTACTGCAAATGAAGATCTCTAGCACAATTCAGCTCAATGATAGAGTTTCTTGTGAAGTACACAAGTTTAATACATAAAACAAAAATTAATTCTTAAAGAATAAATTTAAATACGATTAGATAATTACATTGTTAAAGTATAATAAATAATTACATTATGTAGTTTAAAAGAAAAATACTAAATAATTAAGAGGATTTATTAAAAGGAATGCAACACCTTTGTCAAGCCCAGTTCCTTCAGTTGCTTTGTCTCTTAGTAATCTCCAACATAATACAAAAATCTTCTCTTCATATTTTTCACTTACATCTGTCAACTCATTCATCAAAGCAGCACACTTAATGATTATACCCATGATATGAGACTGGTGTCCTACTAAGACATACCACACAAGTCAGCATGGGGATCCTGCACTAACCCAGACCTTAGCTGTTGGGTGCTGTGGTTTTGAAGGCATGACTGGAGAAGCAGCTGCTAGAAAGCCATTTGAAATAACTGCAATGATAAGAATATCAGCCAAACCTTTGGCTGCCATTGTGGTCAAACAGGATCTTTTGGGTGCTGAAGCCTCTATTTACAAACCTTGTCAAAACTCCTTCCTACGCAGTTTCTCTCTGGTTGAACAAACTATCCTATCCACTGCCTTACAAATCCTTGGCCTTTATTCATTACTGGGAGAAAAAATTCCACATCCAATTTCATTTCAGCGATCTGCATTTTGACATTTGGTGATGTGTCTTTTTCTGTTTCTGTGGTTTGCTTTGTGCCATTCTAATAATAGAGTCACCAATGACAGAAGCCTTTTCTCTGCCCAAGCAAATACATCAACTGAGTGCTATCACTGCTTGAACAGAAGAACCTCCAACGGGTATGCTGCTAACAGCAGCACAGGGTGACCTCCTAGATTCATATCGTCACGGTGCAGAAAAGAAACGGGGCTACAACTTCAGGAGCCAAGATTTCAAACATAGCAGTGACGCCAACTGTCAGCACAGCAAACAGTGAGGAACTGAATAAACAGCAAAGCCTTCAAACTCCATCACGTGCTCCTGAGGACTAAATCAAACTGTGAGATAGGGGTAGATGAAGGGTGCAGGGGTAAATTGTTCGACTGCTGGCAGCCAGAGGTGGAGTGGGAGTGATATACCACTGGTGCAATAGCTTGCCTCAGCTTGCAGGGGGTGATAGCCAAGAGCTTTCCTCCTGTGCGTCAGAGGCATTCGGCGCCAGAGGAAAGGCTATGCAGGGCATTGTCAACAGCAGAACGGTGACTGAATTTCACAGCACACCTTGGGCTGTACTTCCTCAACATTCAGGCAGTGTAATATGGGGAAAAGGAGTTCCAGAACCAAACTGAAGAGAAGCAGCTTGGAATGAGCACTGCCCTTGGACTAGGCAAGAGGCTGCCTTTTGGTCCTGGCACAGGGCTGCACCTCTCACTGCAACGTGGTTTATGTAGCTAACTCCATATGCTCATTCATTGGATTCTCCCACTCACTAATTAGACTTCTCTGCTTCACAAACTGCAGCTTTCCCAAAGGGAAAGTGCTTCTGAGGCTCCGGGAAAGAAGCCTGGAATTCAAGCGAGGTTCTCCAAGGACAGTGAGAGGACTGAAAGCAATGCTGGGAACAAAGGGCAGCTCTCTTCTCCCTTACCTTCACTGTAAAATCGTGCTGGTGTTTTTTTTCCAGCACATGTACAACGTGTTGCAAGCATACTGCTGGAGGAAAGGATTGGTCTTCTTACTGAAGGAGAAAATACTAAACCATCGTGAGGGGATGCACTTGACCAATCCTCCCTGAGGAGGACACCTAGTAGCTTAATTTTGTGAAGAATTCCCTCGCCCAACAACTCCTCACCTGAAATTCATTCATACTGACGACACGGTTTAGGCCCAGCCAGCAACTAAGCACCATCTGGCCGCTCACTCAATCCTCCCACTCCAGTGGGATGGGGAGGAGAAAATATAATGAAAGGTTTGTGAGTCAAGACAAGGATAGGGAGGGATCACTCACAAATTACGGTCACAGACAAAACAGACTCAATTTAGGTAAAAAAAATTAAATTCACTTTGTTACCAATCAAATCAGAGAAATAATGAGAATAATGAGAAATACAACCAAATCTTAAAAACACCTTTCCCCCACCCCTCCCTTTTTCCTGGGCTCAACTTCACTCCTTATTTCTGTACCTCCTGCTCCCCAGTGGCACAGAGGGAAGGGGAATGGGAATTGTGATCAGTTCAGCACACACTGTTTCTGACATTCCTTCCTCCTCAGGAAGACGAATCCTCACACTCTTCCTCTGCTCCAGCGTAGGGTCACTCCCATGGGAGACAATTCTCCATGAACTACTCCAACTTGAGTCCTTCCCACATGCTACAGTTCTTCACAAACTGATCACAAGAGTATAGGGTTCAATCTTTCAGGAAGAGATTGCTTCAGTATGGGCTTCCCACAGAGTCACAGTCTTCTTCAGATGCACCCACCTGCTCCAGAGTGGGGTCCTCCATAGGCTGCAGGTGGGCATCTGCTCTACTGTTAACCTCCATGGCCTGCAGGGGAACAACCTGCCTCACCATGGCCTTCACCACAGGCTCCAGAGGAATCTCTGCTCCAGTGCCTGAAGCACCTCCTCCTCCTTCTCCTTCACAGTCACTGGTGTCGGCAGAGTTGTTTCTCTCACAGCCCACTCCTCTCTCTGCTGCAGATTTCTCAGCAGTTTTTTCCTCTTCTTAAATAAGTTATCGCAGAGGATCTACCACCATTGCTGATTAGCTCGGCCTTGGCAAGAGGCAAGTTCAACTTGGACCAGCATTGGCTCTATCAGACATATGGGAAGATTCTCACAGGAGCCACCCTTGTAGCCCCTGTTGCTACCAAAACCATGTCACACAAATCCAATACAACTGAGCAAATAGTACCCTATATGGCTCTGTTCTAAATAGCTCCCGTGGGTATTTTGTCAGCCATTTGTCGGTCACTGGTGGCTTGTCTCAGGTGAGTCAACATTTCAATGCGATGTTGCCTCGTGTCTGTTGGCAGTTTCTTGAAACCAAAACTTGGGTGACCAGTCAGAGCTGAGTATGGACAGATTTTTGCTGTGCTTTTGGCTAAGGAAACCACAAGAAAGAAACTAGTAAATTGTTTTGACGGGATCCCACATAGCCTGGATATAAAAAAGAAACTGAAGCTGCTGTTTGAGGCCTTGGGCAGCAAAGGGCCGGATAAACTTCATTTACTTGTATAACCCTTCTGTTGGGACTTGGCTTGGCAACAAGGGCTGAGTTCAAAACCCAGGGTCACTTCTAAATCCAGATGCCCATCCAGAAGCTTGGGAAAACTAAACTTTCTGGTGCTCAGCAAGCTAATTTTCTTCATTTGTCTCAGTTGACTTAATAAACAATGTTTTATTAATGGAATAAAAAGAATGGTAGATAAACAGCATGGCAGACTATTTAACTCCTGGTGTATTAATATTTGAAAGTCATCTTTTGGGGGGAAGTTGGTTAGCTCAGCTCTCAGTTTCTTTCCCACTTCCTGCAGTAAGATCCTGCTTTCAGCTTGGGTTGGTCAAATCTTGCTGAGCAGCAAGGTCTGATTTGGGCTGTGGGCTCCCTCTCGCCCGGTCTCATTCTACAAGCCAGTGTTGAAGACAATTTCTGTTTATCCATGTCTTCAGTAAGAATGCATGCAGCATCTCAGCTTACCCCTGTCTTTGTGCATTCAGGAACCCCTTCACCCTATTCCTGTCTCTCACTTTGGAGAAGACTTCTGAATGGATTCTGCCCTGGTTTACTCTTTAAAGACAATTTTTAATCAAAGCCTTTTTCTTTTGCCTCTCTGCCATTTTGGTTTGGGTTTGTTGTTTTGATTTTCTTGAGGCGTTCCTGTTCTGAAAGTTATTGCTTTCGTGAGGGTGACCAACTCACCCCGGGGACACTGAAGTGTTGCTCCTTGGCCCAGACTTCTATCTCTAGTTACAATTACAAACATTCCTCTGCTTAATTATGCTCCTCTTTATACCAGAAGTGCCTCCCAAACATAATAAAATAATATGTGGAAAGTAAACATTGTCTCAGGCCTGTCGAACAGTTCCTTTCGTTTATCTTGCCTCTTCTTTGTAAGAAGTCAATGAAGTACTCTTATGTTTTTGCATTTCCTTGGAGTGGTGAGACCACTGCTCTCTCTTTTAGACCTTGTAAAAGCAAGGCTGATGACTGTCAGAAGGAAAAAAAATCTCTTGACAACACATTTACAAACAGCACTACCCAGCCAGAGGCCATTTCCACTGCTGGACAGATAGTTCAGGTCAGCAGCATTGCCATGTGGAAGCCTCAGCACTTCTGGAACCTCCTGCATCTTTTATGGTTCTGGCCAGTAGTAAGAGTTGCTCCCAGTTATTATGCAGTTCTCTGAAATCATAGAGCTTAAAATTATGTTTCACACTCATCAAACTCCCAGGAGAGCAATGAAAATAAACACATTAATGATTCTGAGATACCTAGTTTACTATATGTTGAAGACAGGCACATCTAAGTGAAAGAGAGAAGGAATTTCAGTATGTAGTAGGTATATAAATCTTTGCCTGTTATTTTTTTTTTTTCTACCATATAGAATATAGTCTCCTGTGAAAACATGCAGACTTGAGAAAATGTAATGTTTTATACTTTACTGTACAGCTTCTTTTTCAAGGCCTGGACCAAGCCGAAGAACACAGCACTTACTTTCATGCACCCACAATTAGCCAAAATACGCTGATGTTTGGAACTGGTGTGTGTTAGAAGGTAAGCATGGCACGAAAGACAGCATCCTAGCTTAAAACCACCACAAGAAACGCAGGCTACCTTATGGTACTGGCTGGCAGGGTACCAGCTCGCTACTTTGGAGGATTAGGCCTGCATACCAGGCTTTCAGACATAGGGCATAAGGGGTTCAGTAAGAAGCCTCACAGGTTTTTTTTGTGGGTTTCTTTTTTTTTCCGCTGTAGACATCCTGCCAGGTCACCCACTAATGGAAGTAGTAAGTCCTGCCTTTTCTTCATGCCATGTTTATCAGAAACACACTGCTGGCTAGCTTTGGGCATACTCCTTCAAACCAAATGGCAAAGCAAGGCTCTTGGAGAACTGGGTAGGAAGATTTCAGAGTGCTTATTTCACTTAGGTTGCTCTGAGTACTACAGGCTAACCTCTTGGGTCTTTCCACTGTAGCACATCAACACTAGCACGTAATTTGGGATACATGGGTATTAACTCCATTTCCCACTCCAATCTACCAAATCCTGCTGCTGTATTAACATCACAGCTTTCTTTGGTCATGTTACAATTCTCACCATGTAGCTCTCCTAACTTCGTTAGGATTTCATTAATCTTAGTTTAAATTGAATTTTAACCCTTGGGAGAGGAAATGCTTGATGGCTCTGGAGAGAAGCAAGCTCCTGAGAAGAACCTGGTCCCCAGCAGTAGCAGCATCCCTCCGTCAGTACTGCTGCTCTGTCTCAGAAGGCTCAAGTTACAAAAAGTTGAACTTCCACCTCTGGTGAGCCACTGACCTCTCTGCAGCAGCAATCCACAGCAGAGACCATTAGTACTAATCATGGTGCATTTTTCATGAAAAAAACCACATATCCATACTAGTGAAGATAACTGGTATTGGACACAAATGCCTCTTGTTGACATAAAATGTTGTCTGCTGGACTTTTTAAGCTATTAGTTGTGAGTTTTGTTATTCAGGGTTATCCGTCAGGGAGCAGCAAGGGCCAGATAATCCCCAAGGAATGGGAAGCCAGGAGAAAAGGGTGACCCCAGTGCAGGCAGTGCCCTCACTGACAGGCACCATCCAGCAGGGTCTGAAGGCAGCAAGCAGAGCCAGGGACAGGTAGTAGGGTCCACTGACAGCCTTTGACACAGCAAGCAGACCCAGAGCCAGGATTAATGCAAGGCCAGTAGCAGGGCTAGAGATGAGCATACCTACAAGAATAGCTGAGGCAGGACTGAGAGCCCAGGCCAGTATTGGAATGGGGCTCCTGGCCCATGGGCAAGGGTAGAGGCAGGCACAGGGGAGGCTGAGCAGGGACACTCAAGCCTATTAGTATCAGAATTTCTGATTTTGACCAGCAAACTAATCTGCTCTTCTTTTTGGAACGCTCATCACTGAGTCTCTGCCTTTGATTATCCTCTTTCTTAGAGATACAACCCAGCCGCTGTGCCTGAACTTGTAGAATGTGATATGGGACATGTTCGAATCTAGCCCAAAGTTCTAGCAAAAAGGCTGCTTGCCAGGTTGTTTGTAAAAAACACCTGGTATTTACAGGTCCTTGCTTTGCCAAGAGGAATACTCCAGTGAACCTCTTTGATACCTGCTATAGCCACGGTCAAGTGGTAACTCATTTTACTTTTGAAGTGAAACAAAACATGTAGATGATGCAATATCAAGAAAATACAGAAACACATCTGAACAATCTCGTTAGTTATATGGTACCCTCTTATGACTTTTGGATCAGTTTGGATTCTACTGAAAAAAAACATAAATCTCAGAGATGGCTCATCAGATGTGACTGGAAACATGCTGGCAGAGGTCTCAAGTCATCTGACAGATCCAGAATGACACAGTATTTAGCACTTCAAAAGTTTGGATGTGAAAGAATGGAAGACAAGCAATGAGTACTAATATTCTGCATATTGTTGAAGGACTAGGAGTTCACCTGCCTCAGGAGCTGAAGGCTTCCTATCAGCTATTCAGGATGCCTGATGCATTGCTGAGATTGCAGCCATAACACAATACTGCAGACAACCCAGACTGTTAGCTTTGAACCTCATATTACAGTCAACTTTCAACATTTTCCAGGCTTTCAGGTCTCTGATGTGGCAATGGGAAGTTCTTCTGAGTTATTTCCCATCTGGATGCATTTATGGGCCCTGACAGTTTTTCAGGCCTTCTTGAAATTTATTCTCCATTAGCAGTCATAGATGTGTCTGGTTGTCTGATCAGCACATTCACAGCTAGCCCATCTGTCTGGAAAGGTCAGGATTCCTCACTGAATGGGCCACAACTACAAGGGCTAAGCCCAGAGACACAATACTATTTACCTTTCTGACAGGTTTGAATTCAGTTAATTAGAAAAGCCTCTTATAAGAAAACTAAGTTAATAACACTTTTTTCCTTCAGATTTAGAGATCTGCAACTGTTAGAAGCTTTAAAATCTTATCTCAGCTGTATGCCTGATCCTTTTCTTTCTCGGATTTCACTGTCCTCACGAAGCTGAGTTCCAGGCTCCTCCAGCCCATCCTTCCCTTGAGCGGTACTGCTCCAGTCCCCCACGCGGTGGCAGAGTGGGCGAGAAGACTTTTTCCTTGAAGAATGGAGGAAAGGATCTGTACCAGAAACTTGGAAAGAAATGCCAGATGGATGTATTCCAGTCATTTTCACAGGAGATATATAGCTTATATACATCCTTGGCATGGCTTTGAAAATCTTATCCAGTAGCTATGAACACAGTGGATGAAAATGTTTTGCAGGCAAGGTCAATGGCTTTTTAAAATTTCCCTTCTGTCAAGAGAAAAAGCAGGTTGTTACCCTTCCTACAGCTACCACTAACGTATGTCCATCCCTCCTGGCAGTGCCTGGTTGCAGCCTCATCCAGCTGAAGGGCTACGCAGGCTCCTCTGCTATCAGATCCCATGTATGACTGAGGCCTTTCACCTTCCTGCCTTTGGTGTTCCCCTCTGGCCCGGCACTGACTTACTGCTTCATATAATGACCCTTCCAATTTAAACCCAGCAAACCAGCACCATGTGAAGCAAGAAACTATCTGCTAAATTCACAGATGCCAAACAAATTTTGCAAACGTTTCCCTCTCCCTTTATTGATCTAATGGCATATCAAACAGCTTTCAGAGTCCTGGTGAAGAGCAGAGCCCTGTTATTCGGGGGGGGGCGGGGGCTCAGCCGTCAGTACTATTAGATTTAGTACCTGACCATTACTTGTATTTGCTTAATCCCAGTTTCTTGGTGCTCTGAGGGGCTGTCACGTTGCAGCTCCCCGTGGAGGGTGATAACTCTCTGAAAGGGCAGCCTAAGAATAAATCTTAAAACCCTGATCCCGGGGCCTTCCAGCCCCGCTGATCACAAAGCGCTTTCTGGCTGTGCAGAGAAGGGAGCCAAAGGTCGGCAGGGTTGGCAGCTACCGGCTTTGGGGAAAACCTCACCTACGGATCCAGGGTTTTGCCAACACTCACGCTAGACAAGACTTCGGTCTTACAAAGCTTTATTTCCTCTCGCAGCGCGTTACGAGGCACGCAAAACGCCAGGCTCGGTGAGGAAGGGCTGAGGCAACAACACTTGGAGCCGAGTCTCGTCTGCCGGTTACCTTACCCGGCCGCAGCAGACGGGATGCCCCTCAGGCACTTCTTATCTACCATCGTATCCTTATCTCATCCTCCTCGTCAGGGCACGCACCGCAGCACTTGTTTCCCCCCCTCCCCGGAGCACGTCCCGCTGCTGCCAAGCCGGGAGGCACCACTCAGCCGCCTGCATCCCGCGGTTCGGTGCCTTCCCAGGCCTGCCCTGTGCTCGCTCCGCCGCGGCGCTGGCCCGCCCCAGCTATCCCGCCGCGCACCGGGGCTCCTCCACCGTTCCCTTAGCAGCCCTATAGCACCCTCCCGCCACCAGGTCCCGGGGCCTGCCCATCACGAGCAGCTCCGCCGGCCTCGCTCCCAGCGGAGTCCGCCCGCAGTGAGCCGCGGAGGCCCTCTAGCGGCCTGTGCCGCGGCTCCGAGGGGAGGGCTCCGTCGGCCCGCGGTGAGGGCCAGTGAGGGCGGAGGGACCGCCACCCCAGCGCTTTCAGCCGGGTCACTGCCTGGCAGCCGCCCCACAGGGGTGCACCGCTTAGCTAGGGGAGCGGGGGTGGCTTCCCCTTGCAGCAAGGGCTCTTGCCCGCTCCAAAACCCCGGCGGCCAGCTCAGGCCTGCATCTTTGATGAGCTTCTTTGGAACGGAGGCCTCGCTCTGGAAGGACAACTTGGGTTGGGTTCTGACCCAACCCTGTCGCTGGTCAGAGCTTTTAAAAAAACGATCAAACAGTAGCTCTGCTGTCCCTGGTGGGGATCGACTTCTGTGGGCCACGCCATGACAAATGTGTGTGTGTAACTCACCGGAGGCAGTATTACCTATGAGTGATCTGCTGCTTTCAGAGAAACGTCCCCGCCCATTCCTGCCCTAAAAGGCAGGCATCGCAGACTCATAGCTTCTAAAACTTGGAAGGATCCATTACCATTCTCTGACAGGAACATACCTAGCACTGGCCATCTGTACAGTTTGTGCTTAGCATTTCATCAAGAAGCCAAATGGGTGTGGTGACAGCCTAGATTTTTATGTTCCCAGGGCCCATGTCCATGCCATTCACAGCCCCCGCCTACTTCCCCCGTTAAGTCCCTCTACCCACCGACAGGGAAGAATAATTCTTTCTTCCATCCACCCCAGCTCAGCCATTCTCCAGGAAGACCTGAGTCAGATGTTTGGTACCTAAACCAAATACCTGAGGAAGGTGGGGAAGAAGGAGACAATTGCTGGAGGGAGACACACAGTTACTAAACCAGCCTAATGTAAACAAGATCTAAAGCAAGAGTTCAAAGTTATTAAAACTAGGGGAAAATGCCAAAGAAGGAAATTCTTCTCTGTTCAGTCACCAACTCCTGAGCCAACAAAACCTTTTTCACCATCCCTGAAAGATGATTTATGAGCATGTTTTTAAACTGCAGACAACAATAACAACAACCTGCTCTGTGTGAACCTTTTCATCAATGGAGCTCAAAGTGCTTCTCAAAGGTCAATGTCACTACCCATTTTGCAGATTAGGCACAGGAAGGAAGGGATTTTGCTACAGCCATCAGCAGGCGAAGAACTCGGGGACAGATCCTTAGCTGAGTACAGTCTATGCTAAGATATGTCCCTGAGTCTAAATTTATAAATGACACCTGCAACGGGGCACATCTTCCTGGAGCAGCAGGAGCTCACCCCCTCATCATGCTCTCCAGTGTCTGTATGGCCCATCTGAAAGAGAGACACATCTGATGATACTGCATAGGGTGAACGCGAAGCAGAGGTGATGGAAGAGCACAGTTGAGCTGGACAAATGGAGACAGAGCCGTTCCGAAGGACAGAAGTGGGGGGAAGTACAGGAGTAGCTGCATTTAATATAGTATCGTAACAACTGTCAACGAGATAGGCAACTTGTGTGAGCCATGTTAGTTTCTAATGGTGGGTTATTACCAGTAGCTGAGAGTACTGGATCATGAATCTCCATAGTGTGTGTGAGCGGTGGTAAAAACAAGAAAAGAGACACTTGAGGAATTTTATTCTGAGAGATGCTGAGCAATCACTATGAGAAGGTGAGGTTATTCACCTCCTTGCACCATCCATCTCCATTAGTATCACAGTGGAGAACCTAGTTCCCAGGATGGCTTAGCTCTAATGTGTGTTTCTTTTATCAAGGATAGGAAAAAACCTTCGGAAGTTTTCCTTTATTTTTAATTTATTTTTTTTAAATTGATGTTTACAGCTTCCTACACTGGAAGGAGAAACCACTCTTTGGGGACTGTACTTGCACCTCTTAACAGACAAAGAAAAACCTCATTGTCTTTAACAGAACTTGTTTTTTTCAGTTAGAACTTTTTTTCCTAGTGAAAAATCCGAGTGGGGGGATAACAGACAAGAAACATAATTTTGCTTATTTAAAGATTTATAATAAATCTGACCTCCCACTTGCCTCACTTCTCCCCCACGAGACAGACTAAACACGCTGAACTCACTCATCCCTCACGTAGCTGTTACTGAAGCCACCAGGCGTCTTGTGGAAGGCAAATCTCAATATGCCTGTAGATATTATTGCAAAGAGGGCACAAAAATATCTCTCACAGAAGTGACTGAAGGGCTCCCTCTCTTCCACTCCCTGTTGTCTCAGTACACTATTGTATCGAAGCCTTGAGAAGTGGCAAAATTCACCACCCCCAAGGAGGGAACTAAGCAATGAGTGACTCCTTTTTCATCTTCAATGAGACCACACTGGCTGAATGGACACTTGGAAACTTCTTGACCGTACCCCATAATTGTATGTATACTGTGACAGGGTGTGGATGAATGATGCATCTTAAGACTTTAAAACCTGATAAACAGACATTGGAGAGTCAAAGCATAGTCACCTTCTGTGAGACAGGCAGCAAGGGAGATATGGCAACAGCGATTGACCCAAAGACCATTGCTTGAGACATGTATGAAGAACAAACATGCTTTGCAAAGTGACTACATACATGCAGTTTTATCCTCCAAATCATATGTCATGATTTCCATATTTTTTCTTCCTTTCATTCCTTCCCCATCTCCTGTCCTCTCTGGTTGCTCACTATGGACTGACGCAACCTTCTTTGAGAAAAGAGTGCCAGTAAACATAAGTGAGAAGCAGCTACCTCTTTAAGGGTGAGGAAGAACACTGGCAGGTATTCATTCTGGAGACAGCAGCTGACGCCAAATTCCGACTTGGCTATAGGCTGTTCATTGAAACAGAGTAGCCTCCCAGCCTCTAAAGTCTCTTGTGTTCTATTTGTGGGTAAAAGGCGTCCTCCGCTTTGCTGTCTTCGCTCCTCATTTATTAACTTTACCCTCTGGGGAACTAAGAGAAGTGCAACCCCAAAATTGTGTGTCCTAAGGAGAATTAAGGTGCATGTAAGACTTTAGAAGACAGAAAATGTCAAGCTTGGCTACCGCATGCTGAGAAAGGATACAAGTATTTTCCAACAGGTGACATGCCTAAAGACCCATGGAGGTTAGGAAGTACACAGGGCATTGCAAAGTGATCTTACTAATCAAGTCAGTCCTAAAGGCATCGCATTTGGAAAGGCAGAACTATAAGGCAAAATATCTGCCCCTTTAAGATTGTAGGTCTGCAAGGTCACCCAAGTGAGCTCATGGGATCACAGCCACAGTCCTGACAACACTGCAAAGTAGCCAAAATGCCCATGTGGGAAGAGCTTGGCCATTTATACCTGGGGTTGGTCAGAAATACTTCTGATAAACTGTGGTGCAACATGCTGACTCACCCCAGCCATGTTGCTGCCAATCAGCAGCATTACCTACTTCCCACAGAGTGAAGAGCCTGGAAGGCCCAGGATTCCCAGCTAAGCTGGCAGACTCCTGCCTTTGGCAACCAAGATCATTTTGGTTTCAGCATTTTGAAAAGGATACTACGGAACATTATTTCAGGATCACAGGGACAGATGTTTGCCGTGTGCAGGAAGTTTTGGAAGTGTGACTTTCTGTTCCAAAATAGAACAACTGTTCTTCCTCTCATCCAGTCCCAAAATCATAATGCCCATGGGATGGACATGCTGCCATTTGACTGGCTGTGGTCATACATCCCTCAAAGTTACATGTATTGGATTGACATCCCAGTTCTACAGGAAGCTGGAGAAATATCAGAGATGTGTTGTGTTAGAGGAGGGAACAGAATAGAAAATGAGAGGAACGCGGACAGTTCCTTTCCCCCTCCACAAATTTAGCTACTGTTTCACACAATGAAAGTGAAACAGGAAACATTCCCTGTGTAAAATAGCCCTTATTGCCTCGTTTCAGAGCAACTCTTTATCACAGATATTTAAGAGAGGAGGGGTGAAGTTTGTCACAGGGGCGTCACACAGGAATTTTACTATTTCAGTGAAAATAAGCTGATTTTCAGCCAATTTCAAAGGGCTTCCATGCCTGTGATGCTCAGTTGATGAAAAGACATAGTGCAGTTTAACCACTGGGCTCCTTTGAAGAAGGTCATATAGAAAAGCTGAGCGATGGTTGGTATTACAGGACACTGGAATACCTGGGCTGGGTTCTGTGGCGTGGGGTTCAGTGCCTCTCAGCCTCATCTGCTGAACTGCTAGGGCTGGGAAACCTGCACCCTCCCCTGTACCTCTGGTACTCAGCTGCCTTCTGA
This sequence comes from Baryphthengus martii, assembly GCA_013396935.1. NCBI lineage: Eukaryota > Metazoa > Chordata > Aves > Coraciiformes > Momotidae > Baryphthengus > Baryphthengus martii. The sequence continues at coordinate 285,083 of VWZK01009553.1, read as the reverse complement.
ACTGGGAGGTCTTGTTCGTGAGGGATTCTGGTGTGGAAAACAAGGGAAATGGGGCTAAACAGCCAGCAGGCATGAACTTGGTGGCCGAGTGAAGCACACTCGGGTATCAGAGACCTCCTGGGGAACTGTAACTGCAGGCTGTCCAGAGTACAGTCTCCCTTCTCTGCTTACCCGATCTGTCAAATGTAGCTGTAGGTAATAGTGAGATTGCAGTCTAAGCTTCTCCAGAAAAACTACAGATGTTCCTGTGTTTGGGGCGTTTGAAAGTAAAACAGCCTGGGGCACTTTTTACGTGCTACAGGAAACATTTCTGCATCAGCAGCGAACAGGTTCTCTCTCTTTTGACATCCTTCCCGCCCTTAGGAACCAGCGTTTTATAATGTCCACAAATCAGACCTACCCCCCTCCCTGCTCTGAAAGCAGGCTATGTTTTAAATCTGTGTATTGGATTTTCTTTCTAAATTGTTTTATCCTCCTCTCACAAACCCAAACAATTCCCAGACAGTGACTCGTGCTGACTAATCCAGTCTGGGAGACTTCTAGGTGTCCCTGTAACTTAAAACCAGAAAACAAGCTTCCTAATTCAGTAGCTAGACATTCCAATGAAGACCTGTAGGTTCTGAGCTTTTATTTTCCTTCTCCTCAGGGTTAAACATGCTTTTATCTACACTGTGCCTCCCTCCCCCAGCAAGCAAGAGCTGGGATGAGCTGTAATTCGGACATTCCTTCCCTGGGATCCTGCCTACTTAGAAATTCTGCTACAAGGAGCATCCCAGTGACAAAGTGACTGCGAGATCCCAGTGAAAGAAACAGTGAAAAAAGGTGCTGTCCTCCAGGGAGAAGAAAGGGGCGGTTGAAATAATAGTTGAGACATGTTCCCAAATCATCCTACAAACCTATAAGAAGCCCAGTGTTATAAAAAGATACGGGGCCATGGATAAATTGTATTTTTGGCCTATTTACAGTACAGGACTGAGTCATATTTTAGTCATGTCTGGAAACCACAGTGCCATTACAAGGTCTTCCAGTATCGTAGCAGTTGTAGTGGTGATATGCTTCTAAGCTATGAATGCTGTGAACAAGGTCTGTCTCAGAGCAGATAATAGAGTTTGTTGTCCATTCTGTGACCAGAGATGCTGCACCAGTAACCACCATTTCCATGCCCGCTCAGAAAAAGGGATATCACTTCTGGGCACAGTACCCTGCACCACTCATCCAAGCCTGTTGTCGTGTAAGAGAAGCCACTTGAAAGAGGGAAAAAAACACGTACACTGAAGGTAACACACCTGTGTTGTCTTTCCAGGACATCTGTGTTGAGTTGTATGGTGCCTTGCGGGCTGATAGTATTTAATAAGCTGCTTTTGCTCTGGAGCCTGGTTTACGGCTTTTTCCTCATTGCACAAGTCAAACAAAGCAGTGTGGGAGAACACCCCTGACAATGGCCCTTATAATTAAAGGTCTTTAAAAGCTGTCCGTCAGGGTGTGAGGTGCAACAAGAAGTCAACAACCTCTTGCATTCACCCTTGCCAGCCCCTGCTCTCACAAACAGCAGCCTCCAGCCTTAGTCTTCATCACCTTCTTTGCCCTTTCCTTTTCTTCCTCCTCAAGCAGCCAGAGAAGGTGGATTGAGTTGGCCTTTCTCAGCTGACAAAACTGGTATGGTGGGGCCACATTGAGTGCCTAGGGATCCTAAAGGGCTGTCTTGACTGTGCACTGCCTGCTCGTGAGCTCCTCGCTCCCTGCTTTGCCAGCTCTCCTGGGCAAGGAGGGAGGCAGACGGGCAGGAGAGGGCAGGTGCCCATGCTTTCTCCCTTCACTCTGCAGAGAGCAGGTGGCACCAATCTGGAATGGCACAACCACTGTGAAAGCTGGTGGGCTTGGGGTTAGGAGGGACTCCTCTTAGTCCAGGTGGCCTGCACAAATGCCTGAGTTCCTTCTGTCAAGTAAGACTGACGTGACCTTTCTCATAAGGACAGAGCCTCAGTGGCAGCAGTTCATCCGGTTAAAATGGCCATGGCAGTCTGACGCCTCACTCTCCTATACAAAATGAGAACACTACTGGTATGTCCTCTACACAGTCTTCAAAATCTAGCCACTCATACTCTCGTTGAGGTGACCTTGGGTGTATTATTTTTGCTTTGTCTGTCACTATTTGTAGCTTCTTTTCCTGTTATGTTAAAGTAAGAAACAAAATAAATACGTGCCCTACTTCATCACCCACCTCTAAAAAAGTGCTCTTGGATTTCATAGGGTAAGGAGAAGAATCTAGAGGGTAGATCTGTGAAAAAATGTAAGTCAAATATTGCTAGGATAACGTGGGATTGTGCCAGAAAAAAATGTCAGACGTGCATACCGATCAGGCTAACCAATAACCACATCAGAGGTGTGTGTGTGTATGTGTATGTTAGCATTTCTAACCTCTAAAGAGGTATGTGAAATTCAGTAACTGTTTTCTTCCAGTGTCTTGGCCCCAATTTAAAAAAGGTAATATGAATTTTCGTTTGAGAAATGGAGTGCTACCTGACAAGTTGTCAAAAAAATCTCAACGGCTTTCAGTTTGCTTTGTAGCTTGTTTTTCACATTCCCTGAGATGAAAGATAATCTTTGTATATACACATTATTGTGCAGAAGGATACTACTGAAATCTTCTTTAATATAATCCAATATGTTGTGGAGAGCCAGTATTAGAAGACTGTATCTATATCTATGCACATATAGATAGATATTATCTATATGTGCATAGATACAGAGGCTTTCTCATTGAACTTTTAATACTGACTTTTTTTTTCTCATTTTGAAAGCTTGTTTCCCCCATATTAATGTTTCATTAACCCTACTGTTTCTTTATTAATTTGAAGAGAAAAAACAATGTATCTCATAAGTAATATGACCTCAAACTATTTGTTTTGGTGCTCCTGAAGTAAGGTTCAATTCATCAATATCAAAAAAGATCCAATCCAAGAAACGAAAGATTAAGGGAGAAAAATAGGAGCTGTAGATGACCTGGAAATGTTGAATTTAATCAAGAAACCAGAGACACAATGCAATTGCTAGACTTCTGTATCTGCAAATTCTCACTTCAGTGCTATTTTGATGACCCTGTTGGATTGCAGGCCTTTTGCCAGGTCATTCTACCACAGGAAAATGCCTCTTGTTGTTAAAAAAGAAAGAAATCAATAAAAAAAAGAAAAAAAAAAAAGGCAAGAAAACATATTTTTGATACTGTGAGTGATATGCGGTCAATACGCTTTTTCTGATGCTTACTTTTCCTCCGAGAGAGTTGTTTTCTCCCTGATGAAAGAACTCACCAAGCCCATGTGCATACTTGTCAAACAGTTTATTTGTCATTCACACTAATTATGATATTGAATTTACAGAGGAAACTGTGGTACAAAGAAAGGAAAAAAGAAAGAAAGAAAGAAAGAAGGAAAGAAAGAAAGGAAGGTCTTCATTAGAACTAACGCAGCAGTCCAGCTGCTCTGTGTGCTAGTCGTAATGAATTCTCCTGTGGCGCTGAACACAGCCATCCCTATGTACAGCAAGAGTCTGCTCTGACGTGGTATAGAGACTTCATGTAGTGAGGGGGAAATCTACTCTATTCTCTTTTCCTATCTGGTTCCAAAAAACAGCAGCCCCTTCCCCTCCTGCCCCCTCCTCT
>VWZK01009553.1:204200-273423 GCA_013396935.1 Baryphthengus martii | reverse complement strand
TTTTTTTTTTTTTTTTTTTTTTGACATTGGGCCCTAAACCCTATTTCTTTACTCTTTGCACAAAACCCAGCAAAGCAGTGGAGAAGGCTTGCTACAGAGGGCCCACAATAGCCATCACTGCAACTGGAGAAAAGCAGCGGCATCACCCAAGGACATTGCAACTGGTTTGCATTGCAGTCAGCCTTGAGGCTTTGGTGAGGCCCAGTGAGGGGGGACTAATTTTTGGGTACTTACTTGACAGCCGGCTTGAAAGCTCTGCGGTGAGGGATGTCATGCCGCTAGCTCTGCCGGGTGATATTGGAGTGGCGGGGGGCACNTATTGGAGTGGCGGGGTGCACAGAGGGGGTGGCAATGGAGCCCAGGTACTGGTAGGACTGGTCGTAGGACCATGGCGGAGATGGCTGTACTTGCCTTGTGTCTGCAATAAAAAAGAGACCTATAGGCTGTTTTGAATGATAAAACTTTGCAACCAAATATATGAACCAAATCACATGGTGGGAATAGAAACTTAAATGCCAAGATAATTACATTTCAGTTCCATAAGCCCCTCTGTAAGGAGACCTTCAGATGAATTGCTTTCTAAAATACTATTTGGGCATCTGTGAGTTTTGAACAGTTGATTTTTTTCTTGTGAAGCTTTTTGATATTTCCCATTGAAGGTGGGCAGGGAAAAGTGGTTAGGGAAAAGCAGAATAAGCTTTCCAAAGTGAAAGGCTATTCATTGCTGAAATGCATTAGTATTTTGGGCTGTGTGTTTGCAGCCCTTTTAGCCAAAAGTGCATGTCTTGCATGACACCAAGGAGACAAAACTACTGAACTGTGAGTGTTTTTGTGCAAGTGCGTAAGCAGAGAGAGAAAAACAAGACAAAAATATATATGTGTGTTTCTGTGTGTGAGAAACAGAGATGGAAAGTGAATACAGTGTCCTCCAGAAGGCAGGCTCCTAAGTAGATGAATAGGACTGGGGCAAATCGACTTCCTCAATCTTCTCAAAAACTCAGTCTTAAGGATCTGAACAGGTATTTTGTACATCTATTTTGTGTATCCTAAAATACACAAATACAATTCAGAGTGATAGGTACCTCTACTAACAGTGGTTGAACTTCAGAAACAGAAAGCCTGACACAAACTATGGCACTGCTAAGCTGAAAATGCAGACAAGTACGGGCTTTCTGTAGAAACTGCTGCTTCTTGGAATCAAAATCTCAAAATGCATAGATGCATAGAACATTTACAGAAAACCACCGATCTATTATTTTCTAGCCACACGATTAGTTTGGCTGACGTTTGAAATCAGAGATGCACAGTGAGGGATTTGTCCAAACCAGCTGCACCAATGCAGAAAGAACCCTTTTCTGCTTATTTCATCTTTGCATATGAAGGTGGCATTTTTCAGTCTATAGAAATGTCTAAAGCGAGGAAGATTCTTCCCCCTCTTTCCTACCCAGAATTTTTTCTACTCTTTTTTATTATTTTTATTAAAATCTTTTCTGTTTTCTTCAGCTCCGAGAGCATTCTCCTGCAGCTTCATCTAGCTAATTGCCTTTTTGAAAAAAGCAAATGTTGGATGAATTGCATTCAGATAAAACTGATATCAGCATGGAAGGGAAGTTTCCCAAGTCTGAGATTAAGGACTTTGATCTTCCATCAGAAAGCCCATCTGGAAATTATTATTTTGTTGTGTCTTATGGAGATAAGTTTTACATTTTGTTTGTTTCATCTGTTTGGAAAGGAAGATTTACACAGAATTCCAAGGTTTTAAAATATAACTAGTGAAGTCACTTTTGTAATAAACTAAAGACTTGTAAAATTTTTTCTGCTGAGTAGCATATTCAAATTCAGATATTATTAATATTTAATTTATATTTTTTTTCTGGCAGGCTTCCTTAAAAATAAATTCAGTTGACTCATGCTGTTTTAAAGTGACATCCAATTGCGTTATATGGAATTCAGTAGAAACAAACAAAAAGACATAGGCACAAAGTCTGCCTTATTCTGAATTACGACATCATCGCATTGTTAATGTATGGTCAGTGTTTATTAAAGATGACAGGGAGACAGATGAGTGAATTCAGTCTCCAGGGGTAGCATTAGGGTAAATAGCACAAAGCATCGACAGAGGAAGCATTCTAGTGGTGTGACACTGTGTGTTTCAGTTCTGAAGCGGGGTTAATTAAATCATTACTCCCTTATTTCAGCACATAATTCCATTGATTTCAGTTCAGCAGTGCGGCTGAGTAGAAGAATCCTGATAGGTGTGCTGGAGGAATGCCAGCCCAGGGAAGAAAACTCCCTTGGACGGTCCTCCTTCCTGGGGAGCTCTCACTGTGCTCTGCCAAGGCTGATGACAAACGTGACAGAGCCTCCCCTCTGTCACCTCACTCTCAAGGGTTCTGGTCAACAATGTCACTGCAGAAGCCACTGAATCCCTTTGGCTGGAAATATTGTATCACCTGCTTTCAGGTGCTAGGCCTTTAGGTCTTAGCACTGCAGAGAAGAGGGAAAAAGCCTTGTTTTCAGAGCGATCTGGATATGTGTAAAGACTCTGTTGCCACTCATCCTTGCTTTTCATGCTGAAAGGAGAGAACACACGATTTGTTTTCTCCCATTACAAACTATCATTGCGTGGTGGGGCAGCTCTGCCTACCACTTTTCTCCTGTTTCTTACGTTGATGGCTTTTCAGGACAAGAAACCTGATCTTTGTCTTGTAGCTCACCCAACACACACGGGATCCTGGTCCATAAAACAGCCCAAGTGCAATAAACACATGAAACAACAGTAAGAAGGTGCAAAAAAAGCCGCATCAGGTGCTGCAGTAGCAGAAGAGGAAGCAAGACTATGTCACAGATTTACTAAACACTGACGAGACTACACTGAAATATGGTTTCTTTCTTTTAGTGCCACTAGAATTAGCTTTATGCTGTGTCCCGACTAGAAACTGGATAATGGACCAAGTATGTCTAGTATCTTCTAGAAAGAGGCTACCAAGGTATCATCTGACCTATCTCATTCATCTGCTGTTATTACTGGCCTCTGGACTATTTGAAACAGTGACAGACAACCCAAGAGACCCCCATTATTAATCTCCTCATCCCATTAAGCCTTTCTTAAGTGGAAGTTCAAACTACCAATCAATTTGCTGTCTTGGTACCTGTATTTCCAATCCCTGTATTTGATAGTAAAGTTTGGCTTTTTGACATCAGACTGGTTAACAAGTTGCAATCTATTCAGTGATGTTAACATAGTGCATTATATTATATATACATATTAAAGCAGGTTGTGCAGATTAACCCCAGGCATCACCTTCACAGTTTTTTTTAATAACAAGTGGAGAAAAGTATCACTGTAATAGTGTTTTTTATGGCAGCATTTCAGTATCAAGAGGCAGACTCATCTCTCAGTAAAGGCAAGGTTTGCATTTCCAGCAGCTTCAGCAGGATCTGGATCAGAGGCTTCAAATAGCATTTTATTTTTGTGCTATCCGCTTTTCTTCAGCTTTCAGGTTACCCAAAATTAACCTGGAATGGGTTCAAATTTGTCACAGGACTAGGCTACACAAAAGGGCAATAAACTTTTTCCGAATGCACCTCTTTTCAAAATAAAGAGGTGCACCTCTCAGGAGTTAGTAGCTTGGCATGGGGAGCTGAATATGTGGCTCTGTGTGGCTGAAGTTAATTTGGTGAAAATATGCTGCAAATAGAATACTAAATAAGTCCGAGTTGCTTCTCAGTTCAGAATATCTATAAAGAGGTTCTCAGGGAGAGCCACTTCAACAAAAAGAGATAATAGGGCTTTGGGTCCACACAATTTTAAAACCAAACAGCATTTCAAAATCATTTAAAAGCAAACCAAAATAGCATGAAACCAAAGAAGTTGCTCCAGTTGGTGAACTATGCCCAATCCTCCCTGTATTTCTCCCATTAGCAAGTACTTTCCATTTCTGCTTTTTATGGTGTGAGAAAATGTATTTAAAACATGAAAACAGTTATTAATTGCAATAAACCACTCCAGGGCGAGAATTATGGTGCAATAATTCACACCTTGCTCTGTAGTCACGAGCTCTCGGCCTCCAGCCTCATGCCTAACAACCTATTAAGCAGAAAGTATTGAACCATCTTTCATGCCTAGTCACGTTTTATTACCACGAAAAGGTTGCGTTCGGCTTGTTTTAAAAAGTTGTAATTAAGCCGTACAAATGTTGCATAATATTTAATAGTTTAATGAAACAAGCTTTGGTTAGAGACTCGGAGGAAAAAAAAGTATTAAAAAAAAATCAAATAGCCCGTCTCCCCTTTTCATGCTGCTCCCTCTGGTCCTGGTATTTAGTATTTTTTTTCAACCATTTTCGCCGTGGAAAATTAAAAGCCTAACCCGAAGGAGGCGGATGGCTGTCGGTCTCCCCTTCCGCCGAGGGATGCCAGGGGCAGCGGTGTGTCGGTAGGTGGCAGCGGAGACCTTGGAGAAAGCGGCGGCGGCGACTCCGCGCCCCCGGGCACCCCGAGCCCCGGCGGCGGCTGCCGGACTCGCAGCGCCGGGCAGAGGGAGAGCACGGCGGCCAGGCTGCCTTCCGAGACTCGCTGTTACAGAACCGGCTTGAGCGTGAGTTTTCTCGGAGCCGGCACAGCCCCTCGTACGACCTTTTGTTAAGACCTATTAGTCATTCCCACCCGGGACGCCGCCAGTGCTGTCTAACTGCTCGGAGCAGTCGCTGCACAGAAGCATCATCTCTCTTAGGAGCAGCTCTGGGCTCATTTGGGTACCCAAGAGCACGGATGCACGGGAGAGATGTATACGCCCAGACCCGAAGATACGCTTGCTCAGCAGAACCGGTGTGGTTAAGCAGGGCAAACAAATACCTGCAAGGCGATGGAGTTATCCTAGTGTGACACAGGGCATGTTTTGGCTTCCAGAGTTGTTATTGATAGTCAAGTACAAAAAGAGAATTCCCTTTGTGCTCAGAGCATAAGATAATGGTCAAAACCTCAGTCAAAATCACGGCATATCTCCTGAGCTTGCACAGGATATTCTTTTGTCTGTAAACAAGTCCTGGGATGCTATTTCTATGTGATTCTTTTTCGAGGGGGCACATGCTTTAACACATAAAACAACACCCCTCTCTCCCTCCAAAAGAAAATGCTGTGATGCTGTCAGGCACTCAGAAGGTATAAATCAGCAAGTTTCAGTGGGACTCTGGTGGTTCGTAGTACCAATATCCATAGTACCAGGTCAGGATGTTGCTTAAGATGACAGGAAAAATGTCACCTCGTCGTTTCTATGTAACAAACAACAATCCATACCAAGCTGTCTAAAAGAAAGCCCCTACAAGATTTTATATTCTGATCAGAATAGAATTCCTGTAAGCCATACTAAAAACTTTTTTTCATTCAAATCAGGTAACAGATCCCACTGCACCTACGAGCCAAAAGGAAAATTGCTTCTGTGGATGTGTATGGCATGTGCTGAGGCTGGATCCCACGCACTTCTGAATCAGTTTAATGCCCTTGGAGCTCAGAGAGAGACAGTTCTCCATGTGTCACTGTAGGTCAGACATTGCTGCCTGCTCTCAGCCAAGAGGTGCTGCGTGGCCAAATCTCAGTATGATACAGCATGTTCCTGGAAGCCTCCGAAAGGAGCAGCAGGATGTGAGTCAGTACGCTGTGGTGCGAGGCGGGATGGCGGCAGAGGCCGGGAGGGAGCAGGTATGCCTTTGACTCAGCTAGGCTGCCTGCCTTCCCACCTTCCCCTTCCTGCCCAGCTGCACTTGCACATGGATTTGCCTGTGCCTTCCTCTGTCCTTTCTCACTCCGCCGCTTCAGAAATGACACCTGCTTGCTTGAAAGTATAATTACCTGGACAAACTACCTTTTACAAGTGATTTTTTCCCAAGCCAGAGTCAGGGGAGACAAAGGAGTAAGCCCCAAGTACCAAGCAGCTAATTAGCCACTATGCATGTCAGTTAACTGCCCCCCCATCTTTGGCATAGCGAGATGAATTGCGAAATAGCCGCTGCTGTGGCCAGAGTTTTTCTCTCAAGTTGCAAAAATTTCTGTCAGTCGTACGCAACAAACCCTGAAAGTCACATAGCATCGAGCTTTGCAATTCCTCCACTGTACTGGCAAGTACTTTAAAGGCAGCAACTGGCAGAAGACATGGGGTGAATGAAAGCTGGGATTAGTTTACTGGTGTCAAACTCAGAGGCAGAGAAGAAGAGTCATATCCTCAACTGCTTTAAAAGGCTTTTCTGAGTCTGGGATTTGTCCATCCGTCTGTCCCCCTCCCCGCCCTGGTCTGCGTTGCTAATCTTTCCAAAGGGAAACAGTTTTTGTAGTGTAACTTTCTCTTCTTTCGAATGTGAGGCAGGAACGGTCTTGATTAGACTTGTTCATTCAGAGAGGTGTCTTGCTTAATAGAGGAAATGGACTGAGCACAGAAATACTCTGTGTAGTTTTTGCTTAGGAGAAAGACGCCGTCTGCCTAAAAAATTCAATTCAGTCTTTTCTCCTCCTTGCCTTTGCCAACATCTCTTACGTGCCTGTCTCTGCCTCTTCTTCCTGCTTGCTTTCTTGCTCTACCTCCTAGCCCCAGCAGCTTCAGGTGAAGGTGTGAGAAGCACAAGGGACCATAATATGGTCCTGCATGGATCTGACCTAGTCCCTCTCTGAGAGTCTCATCTGCAGTGACTTCATCTCCCTCCCTCCCTCCGCCCCTCAGGACCCAGTAAATCCTCAGCCTAATGCAGCACCGTAAAAAGGTGTGTCATCTCCCGGCAGCTGAAAGAATTAGTCAGTACCTTAAATAAAGGGGACTTTCCAAAGGACAAGTTCATCACTGGCAGTGGCAGCAGCCACACAAGGCTGGTATTCTCATACCTCTCAGTGCTGGAACATGAGGAGCTGGAAAATTACAGAGCAAACTGTAAAATTCCACCAGCAGCTACTTCACCCTGCAGGGTGGTTTCCCTTCGTGTGCCAGGCTGTGGAAACCGCTGTCACACCACAAAGCCAACTTCCAGCGCAACAGCTGGGAGACCTGCAGGTTTCACAGAGGTGGGTATGAGCTCTGATTTGCCCCCAGGGAAAGTTTTTTCAAAACCTTTTAATTTCTAGTGGAAATTTATAGGAGATGAGCATTCACTCCTCTCTGTGGCCTTGAAAAGCCCCTTTTCGATTGCTGACAGGTGACAGGACGTATTCTGGTTGGTAATGACAGTGACAGATCAGTTGCGTGTCTGGAAATTTTAAGCTGAGGGCTGGGGGGTGGAAGAGCCACTCAAATCCCCAGCTATTCTCTGGAAGAGAGATCTTCGGCAGCAACCTCCCGCCTCAGTATTTGCTTTCATTTTATTTCAGTATTACTGTGGTTTTGTGGAGTGTCACAAAAGTTAAGAGATCTATGTGAGCCTCTGAAAAACCTCCTGTGGGATAGGAGAATGAGAGAGTTTCTCCGCACTGAGGCATCATACTCTCAAGAATAAAGAAGAAAAATATCAGGGTCAAGCAGGAACCTTTCAAAAAACAGTTTCTGAGACTGTTTGTTCTAGCTGCAGTGGTTAGAGTTGATGCAGAACTTCCCAAAGCATGCTAGGGGCTACATAGACAGGAGGGTATGAGCTCTCGAGAAGGACTGAGCATCTAGTAAAGACCACAGAAAATCATAGACAAAGCATGGTGTGGTTAGGTGCTGAGATGCAGAGCACCATTTTCACTCTTCATTCAGTGCTTTGCACTCAGTTTCTATGCATCATCTGCCCCTGACTCATCTTCTGTGTTAACTCGTTTCTTTTCAGCACTGTGCTAGAGAGTCTTGAGGACAACAGTGATGCAAGTCTGCCAGTGCCTTTGAGGATATCAGTCCTCCAGTGCTGAATGTAGTGAAAGACTGGAAGTTTTACATGAAGATTTTTTTGCTATCTTTTCTCTAGAAGTAGATGGCAGGGAAGGGAGGAAAATGAAGTGAGTGCATCCTACTATTTTTTTTCAATTTCCTTCACTGTCTTCATGTCCACGTCAAGAAAGTCAGTGCTCCAATGACAGTAAGATACCTGGAGATGATCTCAAAGGCAGCAGAAAAAAACACCTATTTTAGCTGTGTATAACTGGGGGATTGAAAAAGAAGAAGCATGTATTCCTTCAAATTTAAAGCTGTCTGAATGAGCTGCCTAGACTAGCAGAACTATATGCACAATGCACAAAGAAAACAAGTAGCATTTTAGTAATGGCCATTGGCTGTGGGGTGGGGGTCTCCTGAGAAACCTCTCAAGTCTCATTGTTCACTTGATGCCAGAATCAGGAAGTGTAGACAACTCCAAATATCAAACAGTGAAAAATCTGATTTCACAATCAACAAATGTGCTGCCCTAGCAGGTTAGTACATAAGCTGCTCAAATGAAATATAAACCATCTTGCTTCCTGAGTAAGCACACTCCTCCTGGGCTGACGTCACTGCTGCTTTGAAGAACATGATGGCCTTATGGGCAAACTGCAAAGTCGCTGGGTGCCAGTGACATGCAGAAGTTAGAAAGCTGAGTGTTGCACACTAGGGATGCGTTATTCTTTGTCTTTGGAGGTATGAGTCATCCTGGAGAGCTGCAGCTGTTTGTTCAAGAGGGAGACTCCATTCTGCTAACTGTTCTCTTCCCTCCGTCTCTGCATCAACATGGAATGAAGTAAAAGAATTCAACCTTGACCTTCCACTCTTTTGGCTCCCCTGAAGGAGATATGCTGCCAGACTCAACGCCGCTGCAGTATTCTCCCCTATCTCTAAGTGTCCTGCTAAAGCACAAAATAAAACAGTGAGGAAATCAGGGACAGATACCACATGGATGTCAGTAGTGAGCAGACTTCACCCTTCTTCCCATTGTGCCCAACCTGGGAGGGGTTGCAATGCAGAAAGCCCCATGGCTAGGGCAGAAGGATGCCGGCTTCAGAGGTGCTAGGGAGAGAGCAAGTTGTGTGCTGCCGGAAGGTTGTATAATCTGCTGCCACCCATGCAGGGACTAGAGAGAGGGACCTATTGGGGGAGTTTCTGCTCCCTTCTCCGTCTTGGTAAATCTGCACCTAGAAATCACATATCTCCGAGTCTATAAGGGATTAGCATGGGGACTGTGACAGCTTCCCCATGCCTGTTGCCACAGTCCATATGAGAAATCTTGCTGGACAACGGGGCGCTTCTGTTCTTGTCCTACTTGTTCACAGCTTCCCCAGCTTCTCTACTCTACTGCTCTAGGTCTCAGCTACTGCTCTCCTCCTTGCATTTCCCTGAACTCCACTAGTACATGCTAGCCTCCCAGTTAATTAATTCCTTAATCCTCACACTGCCCCCTGAGGAAGGGCATTATTGCAATTCTCATTTTAGCAGATGGAGAATGGATGCCATGCAGAAAGCCAGGCTCCAGTTCAGTAGAGCTCTCAGGGCACAGAGATCGGTACTTGGCTGAGTCAGAGCACATGTGAATTACCTGATGTCACCCCGGCAGGGAAAGTTCACCTGTAAAAACAGCTTGAGGGAGATGAATCCACTTTGTGCTCGTTAGCTCATATCCTGAAAGCAGTCTACCTGAAGCGTAGGGCTGAGGTGGGGTACAATGCTCACTGAGAAGCAGGTCAATTCACCCATCTTCCTCTCTTGCACCTGGTGAAAGCAGCTGCTTTCAGCCTGCCTTGGGCAGGTCTGTCATGCCCTGGAAACACAGACACAGAACTAGGGTGCTAATTGTATACAAAGTATAATGCTGTCTCCTGGTGTCCCAGCTCTTGGGAAGGATTCATCCCACCTGAAAGATCTGCAATGTAGGTGTTTACCTCTGAGCTACTTGTCTAGACTCTCAACTTTATTGCCAACTTGGTAAAACAGACACTTGTGGAGTGCAAGTAATTTCATCCTAAGGGAGACATCTGCTCCAAACCAGGCAGGTGGGTCACACCCGATGAACAGCTGTTTCTCTCTCCAGAGTATGACTTTTCTCTGGAATATCACCCTCCAAACCCTTATTCAGGATAGTGAACAAAATCTGCTTGGATTCTTTTAAAATCCAACACAAATCAGGATTAGAACAACTTTTGGTAATAAGCAGATCGCTGAACCAGGCAGGTGAATCACACCTGATGAACAGCTGTTTCTCTCTCCGGTCGCAAAGATACCAGATGACTGTGTCAGATGCAGACATGTAAAATACGGATGTCTAAAGTTAGGTGAAATGATTTCCAGCCTGCTTACAACTTCATACGTTGGAGTAAGACCAAAGGAAGTGGAGACATATATTCTGGGCCAGGATCTGGAAGGCACATTGACTCATTATTTGGAGACATAGGATTACCTGCACCTTCCTCTCCAGGAAAATAGTCTCCATGCTGTGGGCTGGACCTGACCCTGCTGGTCTTGTGAAGAGGTTGCTGATACCCTGGTGCCCACCCCCAGAGCCATTACCTGAGCAGGACTCTGCCTCAGGGTGTTCAAGAAGGCAGTAATGAGGTCATGTCACAGAGAAACATTTCCTAGCTTTGTGTCTACATTTCAAGACAATTAAATATGAGTCTGGAAGTTTCTTGGACAGATTATTCCGACTCAAATACCAATGCTATAAAAAAAAAAAAAAAAAAAGAAAAAAAAAAAACACAGTTGAATGAGGAAGCCTCTGCAGTCTACTGGGAGACACGGTGATAAAGGGATGACTACAGTGTGGCCTCTGCTATCTCACAGGTCGCTCCTGATAATGTGAACTAATTAGTCCATATTAAAGTTCTTTAGCCTACAGATAAACAAAAAGTCCTCATCAATCTCTTCTTTTACACTTTCATTGCTCCCTCCTCTTTTTCAACATGAAAGTAGTGGAAGAAAAAACTTACTCTCTGGAGCTTACAGTCATTTTATCCACCACAAATTGCTGACCTTGATGTGAACTAATTAGGATTGCAATAGATTATTAATATGAGTTGGTAAGGTGGATTTTTGTCAGTATAAAAGAGGCCTTTGAAGATAACAGCCATTTACACTTTCATGATCTCATCCCAAGTGCTCAGAAGAAAGCCTATAAACTAATAAAGTAGAATTCATCCAGGGGCACTCTGCACACACAGTGGAGTATCACCCTCCAAACCCTTATTCAGGATAGCAAATGAAATCTGCCTGGATTCTTTTAAATTCCAACACAAATCAGGATTAAAACAACTTTTGGTAATAAGCAGATCTCTGATGATCTAAAGACACACTGGTTCATTTTATTGACTTAGAGAAAGTCAATGACATATCAAATGCAACCTTCATACTTTAACAACTGAGGTCACCTTGAGAAAAGTGATACTGAGCCCAGTGGTATGAAATCTCTCTCCAGAGCGCAGCTTTGATTTACAAGGTGAAATAAGGTCTTCCTCATGTGAACGTACATCTGTAAAGTCAGTTTGACTTAGAACGATGCGTGAATTTTTTTTAAAAAGGAGGCAACTAAGAATCTGTGGCTCATTATATAAATTAAAACAGACTTGTTGAAAACTCTGTTAAATGATCTGTTCCTCTAAACTGTCAAACTGGTTTTGAGGAGATCTGCAAAACTGAAATGGAAAATGAGTCAAGCCCAGAAGTATGTGCTGAAAGCCCCAACTCACTGGGTTGTCAGGGGCATTCAGTCCAGAAATATGTTTAAAATACTGTTTAAGAAATGCTTTGCTTCCTTTACGAAATCCCTTGGCACATGTTGTGTAGCCGAGGAATGCAGTGTACTGCGGTCATCACCAATTCCACCTGACCTATGGCGCTGGTGGGTGGCAGCAGGATACCTTCCCTAACTCCCCCCTGATTCAGACAGGCTGGAGGAGTACAGTCAGAAGAAGAAGGATTAAAAGAAAGGTAAAGAAAGACTCATCTCCTTGTTCAACCTTTTGCTATGGTTGCAGGAGTGCTCCATGGGGAGCAGGAGTGCTCAAGACAGGCGCTAGATTCAGCTCAGCTTGCGTGTTCTCTTTACTGGCCATATTTAAATGTTATACTGATTGATTTCAGAGCAAGCTAGATCTAAATCTGAGGGGCAAAAAGATACAGGCAGCAGGAGCTTTGAAGCTAAAAGTCCTTCTCTATTTACTGCTACTGAAGGTACCAAGTAGAAGCTTAGCGAATCAACACACAGAAGCTGTTGCAGGGCTGAAGGTCCTCAGGAATCCTTCCAAAGCAAGGTGCCAAATGTGATACCCCTGAATAAGCAGGTGCAGGGCTTTGAACATTCAGGACTCAGCCAGCAGTGCCCTGGACCCACACTCTCTTATTGGAGCAGTCAGGGAGGGGTCTGCCCCGAAAAGGGGGGATATGCCTACACCATCCATCAGGGCAGTAAGGTCTGGAGGACACCCAGGTGGAGCCTGTTGATACCCCAACTTCCATACAACTCCCTGCCCCTTCTCCTGGAGTTCTGTGGGGGACCCAGGAAAACCAAGCTGCTTGGAAATGTGCATTGCAGCCCCAAATTTAGTGTGCCTACGTCCTGATCATAATTTCTAGTTTGTATGGATGTAGGTGCTGGAGTAAGGAATGACAGTGTTGAAGGAAAATTGTAATCCAGTGCCGAAAAGAAGTGTCAACACATGCCAAATGTCGCAAAATGTCCCAGTGTGGAAGAAATAAAGTAATTCCCAGTATTAACCAATAAACAGCTATTGTGTTGCCAAATTGAGGAAGATTTCTTTTTGGAATAGGAAATGTGTGATGTTTTACACAAACAACAGTTTTGTTTCGCTTTCTATGTTGAACATCTTAAAAATTTGTCTTTAACTAACTAAACACTTCTGAAGGGGTTGAAAAGTCTACCTTGCTATAACCTCTTTTCAAATTACACCCTATGACTAGCCTGTCTGTTCAGAAATATGTAAAATTATTCTTCTTGGCTAGCAGTTACGAGCCTATGAAATACTGACACATCAAAAACTTTTTAGAAACTTAGCTAAACTCCACTGAATGTGCTGAGCTGAGCAGTTTTAGACAACTGTGGGATGGAGAGTAAGATCACAAGTTATCATTACAAGCAAAAGAAAATTTTTCCCGTTTAAGAAATACCTCAAAGCTAAGCATAATCATGATATGCAACTAAATATTAAAGAATTATTTCAGTAAGAGTAAGACCAAGTCAGGCATGTACACTTAATGTAAAAATCCAATGTGATAGCAAGAAGCAAGGTTATTGTAGGTTACAAATTGTTGGCTCGATCAGGAAACAATAAACAAAAAACTTCAGAAATTGCCCTAACTGAAATATTTTTTATGTCTACATTTCTAAAATTTTAAAAATTGGCAATATTTTGAAACAATGCATTTAAATTCAACCAGAAATTATATATTTGCTGTTGTTGTTTTGCATCTGTAGATATTTTAAGACCACAGAGAAACAAAGCAAAAACTCCTTTCATTTATCTGTTTAAATTAATATGCTGTATTACTCATTTTTTCCCCAACGTGATGCTAAAATGATCGCTCAGTTGCACTCGCATTAGTCTCTCCTGCCAGTGAATTAAAAATGAAATGGTTTATTCCCCCATCCTCCAGCAGCTCTTCTCCCATCCTCACATGCTCATTTAGCCAGTCTGAACTTACAAGATAAGCTGATGATGAGACACTAGAAGGCAAAACCAGACAATTACCTAGGCAAATGTTTGAAGGATTTGAGCCCTGAGGCAAAAATGCTGTTTACTGAAGACTGAAAACACCATTTCTACTTAGTAGAAGCCAGTGTGTCTGAACTCAGCAGTTCTGGATAGTGGCCACCAGTGGACTCAGAGCAAGGTTTATAGGTGCAAGATAACATCATGCTCCCGTCTGCATTTCATCACCGCAGGGCCTTCTTCTGTATTCTCAAACAAAGGTGTGCAAGTACCAACAGAAGTATACTTTACCATCTGTCTTTATATTCACTCATTACATAGTTAATAATTTATTTAGATGCTGAAGACCACCCTGACAAGGTGCAAGGGCAGATCCTCGGCCGGCCTAGTGAGCAGAGCAAGGCCAGCTTACATTGGCTGAAGAGCTGTCTTTTGTCTAATTCTGCACCTTTCAAAACTCACTGGATACGATCAGGGTTCCAGTGCCTCACACTTTCCTTTTTTCCTTCCTACTTTCCTCCTCAAAAGATGTTTTGGGGCAAAGAATAGAGGCTGAAGTAAGAGTCAAGATGAGGACGAACAAGAACATAACACTGCGTTGCATTGCACACCACTCCCCCAGCCAGCCCTCCATCTACCTACTCCCATCTGCACAGTCTTGGCAATACAATCAGTGATGACACTGGCAAAAATGGAGGAGATCAGGCTAGAAAGCATAGAAAAAGGACATGGGGAAGCTGCTGAACTACACAAGCAAACTGGCCAGGAGGACCTAGTCACTAACAGCCTCGCAGCAGTTCTGCTGACTCAGGAGGCTCGGTTAGCCTTTGCGAATAGAGGGCAAACAGGCATGTGGAAAGGCCACTCTGCGTTTTCAGGCAGTTTCAGTACTACAGAGCAAACTCTCGCTCCAAGGAAATGCTCAGCCACACGCCTCCTGTCTTTGAGTCGGTGAAAAACTGCCATTAACGTAGCAAATGGAAAAAAGACCTGCATGGGACAGGCCTGAAGCCCCTGACTCTCTTTGCCATCCACTTTCAGTGAGAAGAAGAGTGCAACAGAAAGGGCAGGAAAAGAGTCTAAAGCATTACAGTTTCCAGAGGATGTACATTTAAGACATCTGTGCAACAGAACTGGATGAGGAAGAGTAGGTGAAGGGAAACCATCAGGGCAAAGGTGGATGACCAAGACAAAGATCAGACTCCTGCCTTTAACTCAGGAGTGAATGATGTCTGGAGACTGGTTGATCCTCCACCCAGGCTGAACTGCTTCAATGCTGGGAAGCAGAGGATCTCAGCCGTGCTGGCATCTGAGCCCAGCACCTTTCACAACCTCTGAGATCTCAAGAAATGGCCCCAAAATGGAAATAGGTGAATGGAACAGGTGCTAGGCACACTGATAAGAAGCTATTAATAGCACTAACTCAGCTGGAGGTAAACTTCCCAGTGAAAGTGTGACAAACTAGGTGCCTATATCCCATGCTTAACCCACCAGGCATGGTTTTATAGAGCAAAACCCTGGAGACCAAGCCCTAGTCACATTTAACTGCCAAGATTAAGCTATTCTTTCCATAAGCACTCCACTGACCTTGTTTTGTAAATACATTTTCCCATAAAGAAATGAGGGGAATGCTGCACCCATGCATGGGGAACGTGTCTTGTGAGGAGACAGGACTTCCTCAGTCCTCCCTTTATTTTTTTCCCTTCGTCTTCAAATGTGAAAAATAAGTTGTATGACAGCCTTTGGTGGAGATGCGTGCAACAAGGCCTTCATTGTCTCAGACAGGTGTGAGATTGGAATTGATTCAGTGCCAACAACTCCAGTATCAGAGCCAGCTCTGTGAGCTGAAAACATACACCAACCATCCAGTAATATCACTGCAGCCAGCCAGAGACTCAACAATTTAAGGCTTAACACACACACACACAACATAAATCAGATGAGGATGTACCAGCCAACCGTCAGCTTCTTGGGCAAATGCCTGCAGACCGTCTGTGCAGATCAGACCTTGCCTGTTTCAGTTATTGGAAACATTTATATATTTTTTTTTCATATAAAGATGAGAGGCTGGGTGGAGCAGCTAGCTCAGACACATTTACGTTTGCCCTATCTTGCCCCAACAGCCCTCCTTCGCTCGCTGTTTGGAGGCAGTCCTTCTTGTAAAGTCACTTTATTCCAAGTGCAGGAGGGAAGGAATTACATCTTGGGGAAATGTTTAATGTACAAATACAAAGATCACATGGACACGCACTCAGTATGCACCACCCTCATGAAACAAAACCATTCCCTTCCATGGGAGTTTAGGAGGCTCAGAACATGATCAAACAAGTACAAGAATTAGCACAGCTGTTTTTCTTTCTTTCTTTTTCACTTTTTTTTTTTTTTCCATGGTTATATTTCCTTTAATTTTCCAGGAAAACTTGTTTTCGCACTCTCTCCTCTCTGTCTTTCCCTTCTCACCTGTTTCAACCTAGTCCCTGCTCTACATCTGGCCATGTTAATCACCCTGGTGAGGCCAAGAAAGGACAGTTCTGGTAGCCTCCCACTTCTCCTCCAGGCTCCAGCACGTACATGGAGAGATACCATGTGGCAGCCCTGCCACCTCAGGCTCTGTCACCTGTGAGTGACCCACAGATGTACTGGTGATAGCCATGGCCTCCCTTTGTGCCTGATGTATCTGGCAAACCCTGCTCCACCTGGTTTCTGCCCCTGCAGCTCAATTTTAGCTGCCCTTGATCCCAGCTGCAAGCTCTTCTCCCTTCTCCAGCTGCTTCAAATTCGAGGAGCGCATGGGGCTCTTGAACTTCATAACACTGACAGGCAGCTCTTGTAGTTTCTCGCTGAGTGAAAGAGGTGACATGCAGGAGGCTTCCCTGAGCCAGGGCTGTCTCCTCGAGGTCCCAGGCTGGTCTGCTGCCACATTCACCTGTGGAGCTTATCTTCTGGCTGGGCAATGGGAAAGGGATTGCAAGGTAGAGGGTGGGGAGCGCCATCAGCACGAGAGTCTGGCACAAATACCCAGCTATGTGCTTAAAAGCTAAAACAAGCTGAAAGGGAGCTTTTCAAACATGTATATGCAGAGGAGGGCTAAAAATGGCAATACACTAGCAATCCAGTTGTATCTAGGTAAGCGTTAATTGGCAAATCTTGGTTTACACTCACTTGAAACGGCTCCCTCCCTTTTGTGTGGTTCCTTTTCGAGTTAATGTAAGTGTTCACTTTTACGTTGTATGGCAGAACAACAGCACTGTTTTCTGGTGGCTACCTTCCCCCATGAACAAATTTATACTGAATCCCAATATACAAACAGTTTTGCGTGTAAAATTGCTTGTGTATATATAGGCCTCAAGGGTATAAAAATGACTGTTCTTTCAAGCAGTTGCTCTCTTTGCTATGGAATGAGGATCATTGTTTGGACTTGGGATTTTTAAAATTAAATATATTTTTAGCAGCTTTATGCAATGAGAACTGAAATCATCATAAATGCTACACTGGCTCAGCTAACTGTAAATCATCACTACACTAATAAAATGGAGAGTAGCTTCTGACAAAACATTGTCTTTCCTACAGGCCAAAGGACATAGCACTTTGCAGCAACTTCTCTGGACACTGGAAACTTATCAATGAATAAAGCAGTGAATATACAACTTTTTGCCATGCAAAATATTTTGATTTCATTATTTTTCATTGGTAATGATCACCTGAATTTGATCTGCCAGAAGCTAAGGGAATCTAAACTGGCCAAGTCATATCTAAAAGCTCTGATAATTGCAATTATTTTAAATTGCAGAGGGTGCAAACTACAATGATTTATATTATGAAGTGAGCCCAGTGATCCAGTTCCATTTTTGCCTAATCAAAGACAAGCAAAACATCTCTTTTATCAGATATCTGGGCTCCCCGAAAGTGCCTGTAGTTGAGCACCAAATCCTGGAAGCTCCTAGAATCACTGATCTTGAGCTGAGTATCTTGCCCAATAGAGATAAACCAAGTAAACCTCTGAAACACACCCGAGTATTTATTGTTGGAAATCAAGCTGACTGACAGCAAACCCACAATTTTTTAGTGGATCTTTTTCATATGCTTTGTTTTTCAATGCTTTTAAGAGAACAGTTGTAGAAATACTACGAATATGTTCAGACACAGACGATTGTCTATTCAATTATATAAAGTGCACTTCCCCACATAATTGATTGTTTTACTGAGGACATCCAAGCCCATTGTTCTTCGCATGTGAACAATCTCAATTTATAGGGGTCATAATGTCCTGAATACACAGGGAAAACTTATAAGTAAGTTTGCTAAGGGTGTTCTATGTACTCAGTCATGTAAAAGGAGCCCTGTGAAGCCTCTAACCACGTGGGTTCATTAGAGAAGATCTGCTTGACGCAACGTCTTGTTAAAGGCATGGTAGCAGAAGAGACAAGGGCATGCCTGCACTTGATGCTTTGAAAGGACCCCCTCCCCCCTCAATGGATAAATCCTACTGGTGAAGAAAGCAGAGACTGCACCATTCCTCGTGGATGCAAAGCCCCTCGGCTGCTATGAGCGTGGGTAGCCACTGCAGCCTCCTGCGGAGCTGGAGGGGTTGATTTCACTCCATCCAAATCTGTCTCTCTGCACCAACCCAGACCATGTAGGCTCTGTATACTGAGGTGAGACTTTCACCTCAGAAACAAACATTTGAATACTAACTAGTGTGCTGGTCTTCTCATTTCTTCCTTGCTTGTTTTCAAGATAGCAAATAGGACGGGTGTCTGTGGTCTCTCTGCTCTAACTCCTCAGCATTTCAAGTTCGGAGAGGCTCAAGCCAGTATTTAAAGGAAAAGAATACATTTAATTACAAAATCAAAGTGGTATCTTTTGGCACATGGGCAGCATCAGCTGAATAATAAACTGGTTTCAGTGGGTGTTTGTTTTTAGGGTAAGGAGCTCTTATTTATTTTTTGTTTGTTTTATTTACCATGGAAGGTAATTTGAGCTCTGGTATCTAAACATGTCATGTTCTGCCAAGAGGGGATTAAAGAGGAGAACGCTATGGAAAGAAACTGGGTTTGTCAGTAAAGAACTGAGAGAGATTTTATTTACCAGAGTTTTGCAATCAGCGCTTTTAATCTTCCTCACAATTGGGCCATTCAAAGGCCAAGAATATGCTTCAAGGGCCAGTGAGGAATAACCCAAAATCCAAGGATTAGCTGCCTCAAATGCTATCAAACGCATGGCCATGCGTGGCCATCCAAAGTTCAGGACAGTGGACACACCTGCCTCTGGGTCAGGTGAGGATATTTGCTTTAGACATCTCCAGCATGTCAATGCCATAGGTGAGATTTAGCACTGGGCAAGAGAAGCAATGAGCCAGAATAAGGTGTTTCCATGAAAAAGTAAGAGAGCCCAGTGACCCAGATAATCTCAACAGCAGATAGAAATGGCCCCTGAGGTAGAGTGCATTTATGGTGCCATCCTGAAATATAATGAGCCTTTTCAATTGCCCCAGAAATGAGGAGAAGAGCAGGCAGAGGCTCCATCCCGGAGGGGTGACTCTAGCACTGCTGTACCATGAGAGAGCTAAAGGAGCAAGAAGCGAGCCTGAGTAATTCACTCTTTTCCCTGATGATCCCAGTGACCGCCAAGATCACCAACACTAGGCTGGTGGCATCAGGGCAGGCACAAGATTCCTGCACTGGGTCAGAGAACAGCTGCAATGACATAACGGAGAAGGGACTTTGGCATACCAAGTGGAAGATGACAAAACAAATGAGAGGATTGCTGTGCAAGTTAAAAACTGAACTGGGGATACTTGTCCCTACCTGCAAGCTCTGTTTCTCTTAGCAGTATCCATCAGTTCGGTGTTGTTCTCATGTGGTAAAAGACATGGACTGATTAATGAAAAATAAAACTATGTCTGGGCACGAGCTGCTGAATTTTATAGCTGCCTAAAGATTCAGCTAGACAGACAGAGGGATTTCCAAAGGCATCTCCAGAGTTGTCACTGATTTCTCTGTGACTTAGGCATTTGGGCAGTATCAGAAATCTTGCTAAGACACCTTTCTGGTGTGCTGAATTTTCCTAAACACTCTGTAAAACATCAAGCTCTAAGTAGTTTGCCAAAAGATATGCAGAATGACTTTAACAAAGCTTAGAACAAAATACAGATCTCTAAACTTCCCCATTTCTGCTTTAAAGCCAAGATTTCCTTTTCTTTAAAGTCATCCTTTAGGATGCTCTGTGTGGAGTGAAAAAAGGAGGGGAAGGAAGAAAAATTGGTGTAACTGGAGAAGTTGCTTGGGGACTGAGAACATATTTGTTGTCTTATCTGCTGCTTTTTAAATCTCAGGAAGTGCCAGACAATTGGAATATGCAGATTGATATCTTTTAAATATATCGACACTTGGAAATCTTCTGGATTAAAGACCATTACATAACTCTTTCCATTAGTGCCTTAAGTTGATGGAAAAGCTAAACAATTTCAAGCCTTTTTTTTTTTTTTTTTTTTTCCTATAGCTGAATGTGAGGAGTCACAGGAGGCTCTTGAGCAAGGCTTATGCCCTGGAGCAGGGCATGCTGCCTGAAATGCGGGCAGGTGTTGAGGAACTGGGTTCCTCACCTTGCTCTGCCCTGAGTGGGAACAGATGGAGGCAACACAAATCTGTGGCTAAAGGGGATGGATTCTTGAGGTGCACAGAGGGGGCGGCAGGACGGATTCCTGCCACCTTCAAATGGGAAAAGTCTTCCCCTTAGCCAGCAAAGCACAAGGTCTCTGGCACCAGTGCTGGAGAAATGGTTGAGCCTGCGTCCCATGTGGCCTCTATACAGAGAACCGCTGAAGACCTAGTGATCCATATGGGAGTAAGGAGTACATGTAGAGTTTGCAGGCAGAGGTTTTATCTTGTCATTGAAATCAGTGACAGAGTAAAGGGTTGGGAAGATCCCTGAGCATCCTCCTGTTCATCACACATCTTCCTGCTTGTCCCAGAAGATGAAATGTCTCATGTTTCAGTTTGGTGAAGCCACAGGTGCAGAGAATTTATTGAACAGAAGAAATTATGGGTCTGGAGAGCATCTCCTGGGCTCTGCAGCCCAGCCACATCTTGTGTTCTGCACTTACATAGTATGTTAATATCTGTCTTAAATTACGTCTGCCTCTGATAGCCCTTGGAAGGCTGCCAGGACTGCTCTGATACCTCGGAACCATCTTCTAATTTCCAGCCTAAATTCATTGACGGTCCGTTTACAGAATAACCACTTGTTCTTGAGCCAACACTGTCCTTCGGCACGAATGTTTCTCCTCCCTTCCCAAACCTGAACTTCTCTTCTGTGTTTATTGACTGTAATATCTTCCCTCTCAGCCTCTGTTTTGGGCATGCTGAATAATCCCATCTCTGCTAGCCTCTTCTTTAATGTAAGTCATTTATTCCTCTTGTAGTACTAACAGCCCTTCTTTGCACTAGTCGCCACTTGAATTAAATTTTTCTTGATTGCTAGATGATCATTACTTCATCTGGACCTCAAATGAGATTCTTCTAAAACTCTCTACACTGCTATTAATATAGTATCCCACCTACAGTATCTCCAAACAGCAAAACTGGTGGCCCACTTCTGGCAGGGGAGGAAGGAAAAGAGGAGATTTCTAACACTGGATGCAGGGAATTCCTTGGAACTGCTCTCACTCCTGGGCTGCTGCTGGGTATCACCATCCCTCTCATGTGTCACAGCACAGTCAGCCCTGCGGATAAGCAAAGTCTTGGCAAAGGTAACATGTCATGGTAACAGAATTTTATCCCTGTCAAAATTAGTATTTGGAGAAGACCCAAATGGCATTACAAACTTTACAAATCAAATGGAAGACATGCCTCTTGTTGTAAGGAGCCTATTTTCACATGGGGTGAAATGACTGAGTGAAAAATGACATCGAGAGCTGGAGCCAAGAAAAAAACGGACACCGTGGATCTGCCAGTTAGTTATATTATGCACATCTTGTCTATATTCTTACTAGACTGATTATTTTTCTAGTCTATAGAGTATATTCTCTGTATACTATAACCTCACAAACATTCTCTAAGATACAAATATGGAGGGTGTTAGTTTCACAGCAAAATGAGAATTTCACTTGGCCAGAAATGCTATGCAACTGACTTTGTACTTCTGCAGACGCCAAGAGTCACATTTCTGCTGCTCCCTTTTAGTTTGTGCTTTAAAGCAAACTTCCTAAGACACGCTCCAGTTTGGTCGACACAAGTAATTCTGGACAAAAACAGGAGCACCTGCGCCTGCAGAGCTACCGGATGGATTCAGATAGCCTTAAATAGAAGGTTTATATATATATATATATATATTTGTTAGTAGGGAGCATGAAAAAATTTTCCCCAGCGTGGACTTCTATTAGCCTGAACGAAAGAAAAATTGTTTTGCTAATCCCATTCACATGCTCTTATGCTCATCTCTTCGGATGCAAACTCATTTATGACATGATAAATAGAAGCAGGGTGAGTCTGTTGCTAATGACACTGTACTCCTTAAAAAGAAAAACTGGGGAGGTTACTCATGGCATTATATAAAAGTATTATGTGGTGAGCAATAACTGTGAATCAAAGAAACATATTGTATTTTCAGTAAAAAATATATTTCTCTATATAAAATTTCCTTTTTGATAGAGCCAGTTGGAACCCTACCAGCTAAACAGATTTGGTTTGCAAAATATTTTGGGAAAACATTACTATTTCAATAAACTTTCTGCAACCTCCTGGTGGCTGTGGCACTCGAGCTCTGGGTCCACGCCACCAGGGTGGCTTCACCTCCATCCTTTTCCCCATGCAGCAGCTATCTGGTGGCTACTGGCATTGAAAGGAGTTTAAAGGAGAAAGAGCATCTCTGCAGCTCACTTGGAGCAGGCTCCCAGCACACATTTGCCATGCTGGCTGCCCACACCAGGAGATGGGTGATGGAGGGGAGCTCATTCAAAGGGGATCTTCCCTGGCCAGTAGCAAAACATTCATGATCTGGCTCATGGTGGGGAAATTGTGCTCGGGGACTGGGGAAGAGGGCTCCCGCATATTCAGGAGAAGTGCTGGAGACGAGGAGCTTGGCAGCCCCGGCCATGCTGATTGGAAATGATGCACCCGGTGCCAGCTCCCGTGCTGCCCACGCTGCCCGTCAGTGCACTGGCATGACTCACACTCTGCTACTCTGCTGGCCAGGGGGAGGCAGGAGCAGTGCCGATAGGAAAGGTGCCAAGCTCAGGCGGCACTTGCCAGACATGCTGGGGAGTTTTATTTTGGGATGGAGAGGTCAGGTGGTTAAGCAAGTGGAAATGGGATGATACGCTGTTAAAGCACCATGTACTTGCTTTGCAAATGCGCCAGGTTAAGGAAAGACAAGGAGACGCAGACGCGTCCAAAGAGAACATAAAAGTATCGGCATTTACCGTATTGCACAACGGAAAGAGTTGGCGAGCCCCTCGTCTTGAAAGCCTGTTTATCTGTTTTGGCAGAGAGCTACGAGCACGTCAATCTGGATTCTCAAAAGAGCCTGAAAACTGCATTTTGGAGCAGTAAAACACAGAGGCAGAATGATCGCCCCGTCGAAGCCCGCTCTGAAACGCTGCTTCATGAACACTACTAACTCGATTAACCTATGGCCTAGTAAGCTGATTTAAAAGTGGAAATATTAAAAATCGAGGCAAGATACAGCCGTAGTAGGAACAAAGCCATTTTAATTCCTGGGGCTTAAACACCGCCCTTGACTCCACTCCTGTGTTTCACCGGTTCATGGGAACCCTGATAAACTTGGGCTGTTTTTGGTGGAACGAGATTACGATAGCAAGGACCTTGAAATGTCTCTTAAACAAAGCGTATTGCACCTGGAGGAAGACAAAAGGCTGGCTTGTAACAAAATAATCTCTCTGTCATTATGTTTCGTGCTAATTCAAAGACCTGATCTTTAAATGATCTTTCTTCCTTTCCTATTGGTGTTAATTCTGCTTCTTCACTTAAAGATCTGTCAGCAATTTTATTACACCCGCTTGTTTCCAGGGATTTTAGACTTGGTCATAAAAGCATGGTCCCAGCTGAAACTTAACATATGAAGTTACAAATTTTATTTTTTTTAAGGGGGAAAAAAAGGGGGAAAAAAAAAAAAAAAGAGTAAGTGAGCAAGCTCAGATTTTTAAGGCTATAAAATCTTAAAAAGAACCAGAAGCATGTAGCTTGAAGAGATTACAATGATTACTTGTTTTTTTCCTAGACAGAAGAAACAAATTTATTTCATTTTATTTTTTAACCTATGGGTCATTAATAGACCACCAGTTGGAAATACTGTTTGGGCTATGTTTGGGGAAAAAAAAAGTTACTTAACTGCACACAGTTTTGGATGAAATTCCTAACACCCTTCAATTAGAAATGTATTTAACAATTTATTAATTCAACATTAATGCCTCCAAAGAATACCTTCTTAGAGTGATGATTTACGTGTTTAGAATATTTCTATTTGCCCTGAAAAAAAATATACTGTAAAGGAATTATATAAATTCATATTTATGTAAAACTTTTGAAATACTGACCTACCTACTCTGGTTAGCATTAGACACTGTAAAGTTAGTAATTGTGTATTTAGTATCTGGTTCAGGCTGATGTTAGAAGAAACTCAACCATAATATATCGATGGATATATGTACTTCTAAGTAATATATATATAAAAACTTAAACACTCATGAAGGGTCTTGCTTAAACTTTCCTAAACAACACCCCAGCACAGCTCACATGGTTCTGTCTATTTTCTTTTCCCTTCTGTACAAAGGAAAGGGTGAGTTAAGGTTGAAGTGTTGGCCAGGTTTGGAGCTTTAACTGCATATCCTTATTCTGTGTGTGTAGGTCAAATCCTTTGACATTACATGCTTGGTACTGGCACAAACTAATCTTTCAACTTAAACCATGTGTGATGTGGTGGAATCTTTTTCTCCCCTTCTGTTCCCCTTTGGTCTGCGAATTGGCTATGGTTAGATCTTTTAAATGAACAGGTGTACTTTCTCCCTCCTTGTGATATGAAAGAAGCATAAAACTCGATTATAGCAATTTACGGTCTCTTAACTTGCTTTGACTTGTATCCATGACAAAAGCAGCTTTATGCTCAAATTCAAGACTTGGTAAAATAGGAAGTTAAAATTAACCTCAATCCTTTTATAGATGAAAACCTCAACAAATAAACAGAGGTTTAGTGGCATGGCAAGCTGCCCCTTTAAATCCGAGAACTATTCCGAGATGTCTATTTTGAGTTAGTTTTGTTCTTTTTTTTAAAAAAAGAAAGATAATTGGACTTGGATGAATAGAGGACTAGCCTGTGATTCATACTGGTATGAGTTAAAGCAAAGTTTAATATTACTACTTGGAAATCAGAAATGTATGGAGGTTTATGCCTTTTACTATGCCTATGTGAAAAACACTCTGTGCTCGCTTCAGTGAAAAAGTTTCAACAGAAGTGCTTCAGGATGCAAAGATGTGCAGATATGTATGGAACGACTCAGAAGTGTTTGGGCTTTGGAGGCCTGTCCTCTGAAATGTAGTGCTGTGCATTAAAAATAGAAAAAAACCCTAAAAATCCCAACTCCCTAGAGGTCACACAGGAGATCAGCCTGCAAACTAATCATACTTTGAGCACTGAGGGAAAAATGATGGTGCTGGAGCTCCTTCTCACCCTAGCCCTTTTCCCCCACTATGATAGTGTGACCCTGAAAAGACAAGGCCTAGAAATTTAAAGGCGTCTGCAGCAGACACAGTCTTGAATGAGGGAGGCTTCAGTTTGGGGCTTATTTTACTGATAGCAACTGCAAGCCTCAACAAGTTGCTCAATGGATAATGTGCACATTTCAGAGGCAGAGGGAAAGGGGAACCCAAGAGAAAGCAGCCCGATTGGTGAAGAGGAGGGTATCGATGAGGAAACATTAGCAGTTCAGTTGCTACCATTTACTGAACTGCGTCCACAGGTGAAACACACTAAAATCTTGTTTGCAAAGAGCAAAGCACAGCAAGGTACTAAAACTGTGTCTGGAGAGAGCAGCTGAATCCCTGGCCAAGCATGAAAAGCCTGTCTCTCTGAAGTTGTACAAGCAAGGGACTTTCATAGGGAACTAGGGAAGAAGGATACTCGATGTTAAACCTGATACTCTGCTAAGCATATAGTGTTCCCAAGAAGCTGAAGAATGCAAGTCTGTGACTGATACCTCCACCCACGTAGCCACTGGCTGCTGAGTAGCCATAATAATACGTGTATTTTCTTTTATAGGAACAGAGCTGTATGCAGGAGAAACACAACGTGGTTTGCTCCACAAATCAGAAAACTTAGTGAGGGGGCCTGCCAGGGGCTGGGAGAGATGCGGGACTGGATCCTTCACCTGAGCTGACCTGGCATGGCTCCAAGGAGGGAAGCAGCTGGGTGGTCCTTCCAACTGTCTTTTTGCCCTCCTCTTTCTACAGCAAGGCACACGACAATATGTTGATTTATTTCCCAGGCTTCTCAAAAATGCCTGCTTCTGCTCACAGCAAAGTCAATGGCAGATTTGTGGTAGATTTCACTAAGCCAAAAACCCTCCTAGCCCTAGGAATAAAAGGATGTAACAAGCATTTTTCTTAGGTAAGCAATAACCTTTTTCTATATGCAACAAAGCGTACCCTGGTTTTAAAAATAAATGCCAAAAAGGAATTCATTCAAACTTGCAGCAACTATATCTCCCCAAAACCACAGCAGAGAACCTCAACTGAAGCCATTTCATTCTTGATGCAAAACCAGAGGAAAACTCACTGAAACTTTCTCACATCCTGCCTTAGCTGCATCTCACTACGAATCTGCATTTTGATAGATGTTTTGCAGAACACGTATCAGCTGACAGTTTAGTGACCTGACTCACTGCTTACTGAATTCCAGCTAATTCAAGGGACAGAGCTGATTTTAGCAGAGACAGACTCAGCTCTAGCAGTGGCAGATAAGATTTCAAGCTAGATGACGTAGTTTCACTGGCATCATCCAAGCCTGAGCCTCGGAGGAAATCAGACTCCTGAGTCACTGTTTTGCAGGTTTTCATTCAAAGAGAACCCATTGAATAACCACCAGCCACAGCAATACACTCAAATTAGCCTACACATATTAACTTCTCAATGCTAAGAGGTTGTCTTCAAGGGACAAAGAACATTGCAGAGCTTTCTTCGCTGCAGCCTTCCTGGGAAAGGTCAAAGCAAGGCGTTGACCGTACATATCTCTCATTCAAGCACACAACGTAATTGAAAAATATCAATTGGAAAATACACCTACATATAGAAGAGGGCCTGGCATAATACATCTTTGCAAGAAAACAATGGCTTTCAAGATGTTACAGTTCAAGCATAGGTGAGGTTGACAAACACCATAAGCTGTACTGACATCAGGAAGACAAGACAGTATGGACTTCTTAAAATCTGTCAGGTCTTTAGAAATACAGACATATGTTAGGAAGCCACTCCTTTCACTTGTTAAAGGCTGTCTCTCATTAAAGGCAGCCAAGAAGCGTCCAGAAGAGATGGAGGGACAGGTGGGCAGTGCCTACAAGCCCCCATGCTCTGCAGGCTGACGGGGTGGAGGTGGGCAGGTGGGAGGAGGATTTCAGGTACTTACCCTGAATCTGACTCTGAGGCTGAGGGTTAAAAGCAGTGGTGTGGTTCAAGGAGGCTCGTGGGTTGGGTGTGGGGGCTGGGTGGTGTGGGCTGACCCTCATGGCTGTACGACGCAACTGCTCCAGTTCACTCAGGCGCTCTGAAAAGGACAAGCTCCCGGGCTTTGTCTGCTCATCTATTTTCTGACGATGTCCTATTGTGGGAGGGGGGGGAAAAAGATCAGAAAAGCTCACTGATACATGAGATCTGTTGACTGTTTTTTCCAAAAAAATTTCTTTTTATTTTAACCCCTCATCCACTGGCAAAGTAACTAAGCAGCTAGTGGCTGTCTGAAACTAAACTGAAACCTCCTCTCTGCAAGAACAGGAGGCATGAGCAAGTTATGCATTGTAACTGTATTGTGAGACAGCCCGAGACATTGGCCTAGTCTGAAGAACCAGATCCACTGAAAATTGCAGTGCCTTCTTACACCTTGCACTGGTAAAGAAGGGATTTCTAAGAAGAAGACTGCGGGGATGCATAAAAGGAGAAAATATTGATTGGTCCCTATGCTAAATCTGCACTGGAATAATTCCTTAAAAATTCAATCCCAGATTGTCATAAGGTATCATAACTGGATAAGTACTATGGGGCTATAAAATAACAAACCCAAACAAATCCTATTTTTTGATCCCTTTACAATGGATTTACAGATAGAAATAGGAAAGAAACACCAGAAATTGGCAGAATTGAAACTGGAGTAATGAGGTCTCTCTTGACATTGGGAGCTTCAGAAACATGACTTCCCACCAGACATCAAAATATGAGAGAGTAGATGCTGACATTAGAGCATTGGACAGCACATGGAGGACTTGGTCATAGCCATGCGCTCTCTGTGCTGGGATCATTGTGTGCAAATCTGTAACCAAAAAGACCGCACACAAAGCATTACAAGAGGGACATCTCATCTGCTGGAGCACTTGCTTTCCAGTAGGCATGATGAAAGCACAAATTTGACGTCCTTCTTCTGCTCTCTTAAGAGCTAATCTATTATGACAAATTCACAAGCCTTTTTTGTGTCCATTGGTTTCCAGTATTATGTAATATCCTTCAAAAGTGGGATATCTTATTATGAAAGGCTGCTGATGCCATTTCGGGGGGCTGAAATAGAAACCTTCCTAGCAAATTCGTGTTTGGTGACATGTCTGAAATGAGATGGTTCAGCCATGTTCCTAACCAAGTAGATTCAAAACTTTTCTTTGGAATATTCCCCTATCCCCTAATAGGTGAGTTTTTTCTTAAAGATCACAGAAAACAGACCTCCAGCAGAAAGCCCCAAAGCAGACTGCCTCTGGCACGCAATGCATGTCAAATCTCCAGCCCAGAGATGAAACATCTTTTTTTTTTCTACTTGCTCCCTTGAAGAAGGTGGAATTATCCTCAATTTCTGCTCAACATCATAGCTTGTTGTCTATCTGCTCCTGATTTTCATTTCCTTGACATGAAGAGTTGCCTTCTGCAACTTTCTTTTCATCTCTGTCGTCCCCACAAGGAGGTGGCCAGTGCTGTTCCTGTGGTGAGTCCTCTCTCAACTCACGGCTACAGCAGTAAAACAGACTGGCACAAAACTCCTGAAAATTAGCCACCGCTCCCTATTCTACACATCCCCGTAGGATTTAATACATTCATAAACATCCAGCTTCCAATTCTGAGTATTAGTGAATAAGCAGCAAAAGATCTCTGAAGAGCTCTGTATGCCCCTTACTCTACAGAGCACTCTCTCAAGCAGCCCTAACAGCTCAATCAAGACTCAGGACTATTTTATGCACTAAAAAGAAAATGTGTATTTAAAAGCAGTTCCCAGTAGCTGCATTTCTAAAATTAAATTTTATAACTTGTATTATGGTTCCAAATCGCAGTGGCTCGGCATTTCTTCCTGTTGCCAGGCCCTTTGGCACAGCTTGAACTGTCTCAGATTCCACACTGTGCTGTAAGTTATCCCAAGGGAAGTGGGGGAGGAATTAAAATATAAAAAGACATATTATACAGTAGCAGTTTCATCATTAAAGAGACCCATCAGGGTTTAAAAAAAAAAAAAAAGAAAAGAAAAAAAACAACAGGAGAAAAGTGGAGAAAGATGAAATATCTGACATTCTAGTTGGTCAAGAGCAAATGCTTCATTTGACAGCAGTGCAAAGTTGGATGCTGCCTCAAGGCTTGGGCTCCTGACCTTGGACTCGAAAGCAGACACACGGAGTCATGCAAGATGTGTAAAATACCTCATACATTTGGATTATTTAAGCTTCAGCAGGCTGAACCCAGGGCTTGCAAAGCCAAGAGCCAGATCCTGACATATCCATCCCCCTTGATGTAATTTATTCCTAATTTCAAATTCCACTTAGACATCTGCTTTTAAGCGAGTGCACCAATGACAAGTTTGACCCCCTGCTACCCAGTCTTCTTCTCCTACCTCCCTGGTGCTGCCCTCTCATCATCTGGAGTTTTGCCTGCCTGGAACAAAACCAAGCATCGTGACAGTGCAAGCCCACGTGCTGTCAGCCTTGCACGGACGTGAGCGGTTCCTCTGAAGCCAAAAGGACAAGGGCTGCATTAAGGCCACTGAAGTAGGAATTAACTTTCCTGCTTTGAATCTAGCTCAGGACTAAATTTGTGTCAAGCTGTCACATGATGCCAGGCAGGGCAGACGAACCCCAGCTTGCTCTGAACAAACCAGTAAGCGAGCGGGGCAAATTAACACAGGCACAAGACCCTCCTGAGGTCATAGCAGGGCACCCCGTTCCCAAGTCAGCTCCCTCTGAGCTGACAGGAGCATCTCTGCCTGTCTCTGCACTGTGCATCCACCAAGTGAAACTCCTGCACCTCCCCATCCAGCCCGGTGCAGCCCCAGGTTATCCTGCTGAATTTTGAGCATGGAAGGGGGTGTCTCAGCTATCAGCCTTCTGCATGGGGCCTCCTCTATAGCCTGGAGGTACCAGTGGTACATTGGCACACCCAAGATTTGTCTCATCCCTTGGGCTTGTGGAAATTCCACGCGTGTCAATGCATTCAGGGAAGAAAGACCAGTGCCGACAGGTTCCTTCTCAAGGGAACTCTGCTGTTGTTTTCACCTGTATGTTGTAATTTTTGGTAAGAGGTACCTAGAATCAATGCCAGGCAATTGTCACCTAAAAATGTAGCCCCAAAAGTGTCTCTTTTCGCCCCACCCCTAAACAGAAGAGCTATTTAACCTTTTCTCCCTTACTGACTGCTGCAGGTAGCAATGAAAAACCTGATTTGCAGGAAAGTCTGCAGTGGAAAAGTGAAGAACTGTGTTAGAAAAATATAACAAATATAAATGCTTTTCTCAAGTCACTATAAATGCACAGGCAGAGCTTTGCTAGGATGACTTGTGTTTTCATGTTTATTAGCTTTACTTTGAAGTTACCCTCTAAACACCTTGCTTAAAGAGCGGGCAAGTTCTCCTCAGTTCACCCCTGTAAAGCCCAGGACTATGATTATCTCCCTTTTATAGCTGGAAAACTGAATGACGGAGAAATGAGATGAATTGCCTGTGGTCAAGCAGTGACCATGTGTCAGATGCTTGCCTTCTAGCTCAGCACAGTGACCACAATCCCAGTCTTCCACTTTCCAGGAGACTAGCATGATGCAGGATGAGAAAGAGCAAAAAGAAGACACTTGGAAACTGGTGTGGCTCTGCTGAGCCAGCAGTTTGGCCGTGAGGATCTGCCACTTTCGCAAATCAGATGGAATTTTACGAAAGTTAATCAACCATCCAGCCATTGAATGAAGAAGACCTTGGCCCAGAGCTTGCAGAGAGAGATGGCTTGCTGCGAGACGGCACACCTCTCTTCTCCCTCCCCATGTCCCTGTAGTTTTTGACACACATCACTTTGCAGATACTAGCAAAGGAAAGAAGAGGGCGGCATTTTTTTCCTTTGGATTGCAGAGTCAGTGTTTGAGACACTGGAATAAACAGGACATCCAGCCTGCTTGGCTAAACCACAGGGTTTCTGGTCTTTCAAACTCTTTTTTTCCTTATCCCTTTCAAATACTGTCTCAGTGAGGTCAGGCAGATATTTTTACGCAGAATATTAAACAAGGAGGGCAGAGAAAACATTAGCTTTTCTGATACTTTTACAGCAACGCAACATGAAAGTGCTTTCCCACTTAATGGGAGGAAAACGCAGTTTTATAGACTGTAAGAGACTGTGGAGCACTCAGCTTGGCCCACGGCCATCTGGTTGGGGCTCTGGATGCGGAAATGACAAGAACAAAGTGCCTTGGCAGCCCCCGTTTTTGTGCACATCAGGCACTCATTGGGGATGGTTGTTTGGTCTGTGTTTCACACTGCGGCCGGCCCCACGGAGATGACAGCAGTGCTCCGGGCTGCCTCCAGGTGCAGAAAACTGAACCGGTCTCCCATTATCTTCCTTTTAACCTATATTTTTAAAGTGTCACTAGATGCCTATCAATCAGGTTTGGAGGGGGAGGCTAAGGAAAGGCATCACTACTCTCATTCTGCCAGCTGAGGCTACTGAAAATCCTGTGGTACTCAGGATCATTTTACCAGTAAACACTGCTGGAATGGATTGATGGACATATTTTTTTTTCTCTTTTAATCAAGTCACAGGATGAGTACGCTCTTCTGTCACTTGCTTTCATTGACTCACAAATCTGACTGTTTGGAGCTGGTTCGTTGGGAGATACTAATGCCCACAAAAGGTTTGGGCTTGGAGAACCAAGTATCTGATGAAGACTGACTGGCTCACAGCTGCTGAGCTTCTTGGCCAGAGGCAAACCCCAGCAGAAACACCACAGGTTTCTATGTGTATTGTCCACAAGTTTTCTGCCCTAAATCAGCGCGTTGTACCTGCATGGAGATAGTATAAGAGGAAAGGAGAGCAGAATACCTCCCCCTCTCTCCTCTGCTCCTCCTTTTCCCAGGTAGAAATGGAAAGTTTTCACATTGAAAAAAAGTGGATTGTACCCAGGAAAATACAACATCTAGCCAGAGTTTTCTGAAGCAGGGAGTGGCTGATGAGACCTGATGCTTTGGTTTAACAAAAGCTGGCTGCTTTAGAACTGTGTTGGACCTTGATCCAAGCATCTCCTCTTTTCAGGGCTGTTTGTGTTCAGGGTTTTGGTTTGGCTCCAGCACTAGTGGGGTAGAAAATCAGCTGCGTTTCATTGTGTTCAGCTAATAAAGTGGTAAACATTGTTTTGTGCCATAGAGTCAAAATAAATCCAATTATTTTGTACACAGTGAAGGACGAGAAGAAAATATACTCTTTCACATTATTCTAGGAAGTATGCACACTATCTCTAGTGCAAAAAAATGATATATTCTTTTAAATAAAAGTGAATTAAAGGATAGTACTTCTGTATTACTACCAAGCTGGGAAATGCAAATGCTTGAAAATTACCTATCCTCACCAAAAAGGCTTTTTTTTTTTTCTGCTAACAATAGTAATAGTGTCTTAAACACATAAACCAGTAATATTTTTCTATGTGCCAGATATCCCAGATATTAAATATTTTGCACACTCTTTTTCCTTGATTTTCTATCTGCACAGAAAGAGCAAGTAGTGTAACTTTGCTAGGACATCATTTGCTGCATTTTCAGACTTGACCTGATCCTGCAGTGATGTATGCACATGCTTAGTGTAAGGCAGTAACCATTGGCACATGTCAGCCCATGGGGCTCTAGGAAATCATGCTTGAAAATAAAACCAATCTGTAGTGTGGTTTCCTCTCTAGCCTCCAACACTTGGAAAAGAATTATAGTGCACTCAGGCATTAAAAGGATCAGTACGAAGCAGCATCAGAGCTCACCGACCTCTTGTACAATGTTAAAAATACAATGCAAAGAGTTCCTAAAAAAAAAGGAATTAGACACACTGTAGGATATTTTCTCCTTCCTCAGTTAAAAATACTGTTGCTGTGGTCAGGAAAAATAGTGGTGATGATAATCAGAGCTTCGAGTAAACTCATCAGCAACTATCTTTTTTTTTTTTTCTGTTTTTTCCTAAGCACTGTACAACACAAGCCTTCTTTCCAGACAGAAGGAACGTCATGGCAGACAGGATATTGTGCTCAACATTTTCGTAATTACCAGCAGAGTCAGGGCTGGTCATCAGACCTGACCTGACTGTAGGCATGAGGTTCTAGGAAACGTATGAATGAGGCTGGATGTTATGTTACTCGATGACCAGGCTGACATCCAGCAGCTAGCACTTCAGAAGCAGCATGCCAAGCAATGCCAAGCATAGATAGAACGACACTGGGAAGTGATGCACTTCTCCTATCAGCTCCCTGGCAAACCTCACCCGTTCTATGTCTCTATGGAAAACTCTGCTTGTTACTCTGAATAACTGCAGACAGACTAGATGTTCCAGGTACAATTCTTTGCTGAGCATTTCATTTTCCCACCAGGTGATCCAATTTGGCTGTATGTTGAAAAAGTGTCCAGTGATCCCAACCAGGTGAACAAAGATTTACAAGGCAGGTTCTCTGCTCTCTAATAACTTCCCACTTCGCCTGGAGGAAACCCCAGGTACCTTCTTGCACCTCTGTTAGGGGGTTAGTCACCCTGCTGTAATGCCATGTACTCTGAGCAGCTGGTGCATTTTTTTCCTACATGTTTTAATAGTAGTTAAACGATATTTTGGCAATATTCTTTTTCTTATCTCTCCTTTTTTAAATCAGTGCTTTTAAAAAAATCAAACACGCAAAAAGATGCTATAGGTAGAGCAAAACTTGCAATGGGAGGGAGTCCTGCCCTGGTACTAACGAGAGCAGGCAAGAGAGCCTGGATAAAGCCTCTCATGCTTGGTCTATACTAGAAAACAAACTTTGATTTCCTGTTTTCCAGGTGAGTGATCTTACTGCAGACTGAGAGCCTTTTTTTGTCACTGATTCACTCTCCAGCTGCGTTGGGAGAGCTCCAGCGGGGAATGTCCCCAGGAAAAGGGATGAGCAGAGGCTGCCGATCTCCCTTGCTCCAGCTAGCATGCTGACTGTGAGACCGCAGGCTGCTCCGGGCTGGGTCCCTCCAGCTCTCTCCTGACTCCTGACAAACATATGAAAAATCTCACCTCTACCCTGAGGTGCCGCAGCCAGAAAAAGCAATCTTGACAATTTTTGCGAGGCGGAAAATATGCTTCCTCTTCCCCCAGCTCTGCTGGTGAGGCCTGTGCTATACTAACAAATAGCAATGCACAAATGTATTTCCACTTAAAACAATTATTTTGCTCGCTATGGATCCACCAAAATTTCTGATGAATCCGTCATCTGTGTGTCCTCTATTTCTGTCACAGAGGTGCAATTATTCTGTGGGTTCACCCTAGGAATTAGGTCATTGCAGTGAGGTAGAAGTAAGGGAATCAAGAGTTTGGAGGGCAGAAGTTGTTAATGAAAGTTAAATTAGTCTGCAAAATTATACCCTTTGCTTTCTTTTCCCTTTCCCCATGTCAATGTATATACTTTAAAAATACCGACTCCTTGACAAAGTTTGAATGACTCCCAACTTAAGCATCACATTGCCAAAAGCCTCCTTTGTTTCTTTATAGTTTGCATCTTCCCACACGTACAAACCGCCGTAAGAATTCCCTCCGGCCATGGGCTGAGACATCATAGCTGAAGATATGTATGAAAGAGTAGGTGCAGAATGAGACGCAACCAGCCAACCAACAGCTCAGCAAGCAACCAAGAAAAATATAGGCACAAAAAGACACAACTGTCTAAAGAAAAGCTGCAGAAACACAAGGCTCAGTCTGCAAGGACGGAGTCACCATTTGAGCAGTCCTTGGGAGAAGGTTGTCTCTCTGCTGAATACAGGGGACCAGGCCCCTAAATCACAAACCTTAATCAAATGTATAAGCTTAGTAGGGATGAATCCAGACAGCCTCCCTCAGCCTGAATGGGAAAAGCGAGGGATGATAGCTTTGACACCTTTGCAGTGCCTCTGAGAGGACAAATGAACAGGAAAGTGAACTGCACAATCATGATATCGGAGGTCAGAGAAGTACCTTAAACAGAAACCCAACTCATCAGTCCACCAAAATATCTCTAGACAGTAAAAGATCTCCATCATTCAGCTTCAGATGGAGTTGAACAAGGGACCTGTAACTTAAAGGTCAAGTCCTGTGGCTCACTGTTTACATACACCAGCAAAATCTGGCAACACAAAAGTAAATTTACTCCCCGTGGATACTGACCATTCAGACTTTGATGACCTGCAAAAAACTTTGCTCCTGTCCAAAAGAAGTGTATAGTCAGGCTACACAATTCCCTTGAACTAAAGACCTTTGTTTTTACCAAATTTGGTGACTGGTGTTTCCACACAATGGTTGAAAATACCTGTTTTTCCAAAGAATCTACATTGGGTATTTTAATCTGTAGGTTACTAAGCAGTCCCTCCTCTGTACTAATGCTCCATTGTGCCTACACAGGACTGCAGTTCACTGAAAGCTCATAAATTTCATGTGGTTCTGCCTAGTCTTTATTTTAGGTTCTTGACTCATTTTTTTTGCTTTCCTCATTTTCTTTGCAGCTGCAGAGAGATATAGTAAGCTACTGTATAGCATTTTGAAAGCAGGGCCTCTGAGAAGTTTCCAAACTGCATACAAGCAGGTTATTCTTTGGCTTGTTTTCTTTGGCTTGGTGTTAGGAGTACAGAATGAGTCAAACAGTATTAACTTTCAAGAGGGAAGTGGTGTGGTCAACCAAAACTGTTTGCGGCTAGATTGCGAAGATAGGTAGAGCAGGTAATGAAGAACAGCCCATAATGCAGGGTGTAGGTAGGAGAGGCAGACAGACACAGACAAACAGAGTCCTTAATAATTAAATCAACAGTGTCGCCAAAATTTTTCTTCAACTTTATATGCTCAGGTTATGACACAACCTGGCTTTTCTGCACTGGTCAGCCTTGAGAAGATAGCCTGTGCTTAATGGTATAAAACTACAATGCTCTGCAAAGGAAGAATAAAGGTCAAGTACCATTAAATGCAAACAAATAAATATATCAGCTTTTCATTTATGACTGGTTAAATTCTCTCTCATTTCTCCTCCTGTTCTACAGGCTGTTCCTTATCTGTTCCGTGATTAAAGAAGGGAAGGGAGACGTTTCAATCATTCCCTCTCTTTATGATGTGTTTCAGTTATTAACAAGCGCATCGTGCCCTCATACAAGGGACAACTCCTTCTCTTACGATTCAGAAGCAGAGTCGAGATGGCCTCTCCCAAGCATTACTCTCCCTCACACTTTGCACAGACCCATACAGCACTGATATAGGGACAATCTGACCAAGTTTTATTGGTAATACTAACAGAAAATGCATTTACTCATTACTATTCCCAATGGCAGCAGACAAAGAGCAAGGGCATAAATGGAGATGCAGAGCCTAAGTCCTTTTTGTGTTCTTCACAGTGGGTGACAACGGATGAAGCAAAAGCCTGCAGTGTGTTCATTTGGGCCTGCAAGGAGGAAACTGCTGCGCCTTCTGATAATCCAGGGCAGATGAAGCCGGAAGGGACAGCAGCACAGATGGATTTTCACCGCTTACAGTTATATTCCAAGAAGAGATTAAGGCTGTTCACTGAAAGTGCCGCACAACTTCATACAGCCTTTCACTTAGACGTGTTATTTTGGTGAACCTCTAAGTAAGGTGACTTCT
Organism: Baryphthengus martii; assembly: GCA_013396935.1. Taxonomy (NCBI): domain Eukaryota; kingdom Metazoa; phylum Chordata; class Aves; order Coraciiformes; family Momotidae; genus Baryphthengus; species Baryphthengus martii. Next base: position 236,534 of record VWZK01009553.1, on the reverse strand, counting down.
CAAAACCAGAGGTTTCAGAAAAGGCCCTGCACAGCCAAAAGCTTGTTTGGTGAATGGGAGCATCTGACTACTCCATGCAGGGTGAAAGTTTCGCTCCCTTTTCTTCCAGCTCACTTAGAAGCCCAAGGAAAAGCAACCCTCTTTCTCACCTACTGTGGAGACCAAAATAAAGCGGGTTGCAGAGGTTGTGTGCGGTCAGGTCCTGCTGCCTTCAGTGCATCCCCAAAGGAAACTTTCTTGTCTGCCAGTAGTGGCCAACCTTGGAGGGACAGCAGGATTGCCAACCGATGCTCCAATAGCCCAGCTTTGCTAGCTAACCTCCTTCTTAGAAGGGTAGGGCTATATGGCGCCCTTAACACCACAGTAAGCAGCTCCATTGCAGGGTTTCAACCAGAAGTCCATCCTTCCCCAGCTCATGCAAGTCCCAGCAGCCATTTCAAACCTTTTGTTTGCTCATGTTTATTGACTGCCATTCAAAAGTCTTTCCTTGATGAAGAAACATGATGGATGAAGGACCAGACTTAGAAATCTTTGATTCAGGGCACCACCAACTAACTTCACTGGAAAGATACTTGGCATGTCAGTGAACTAGGGTCTTCGTTAGGGACCAGCACATAATCACATCCCCTGTGGCCAACCTACTTGTCAGGGTGCTGCACATAAATATTTTTCTTTACATATACAAACATGCAAAATACAAATGGCATCTATTCATACATCTATGGAAAATGCCTCCCCCTCAAAAGACTTGTTCACCGATATTAACAGCACCGATATTAACTTACTTTGCAGATAAGTGCAGTTGACAGGAGAAAGTCAGACTTACTGACTGCTTAGGAAGCATTTTCAGATGTAATATACGTTCATCTAATTGTGCTTTTGTCACAGTGACAGCGTGCTGGCCTGCTTAGTTCAGCAGAGCTAGACTGAGGCTGTATAATCCTTGAAAATCCCACCATGCAAATATAGGTAAACACTTTAAAATATTCACCACCATTTGTAGCCGTTCAACCACTAGGCAATATTATAATGAATATTTAGTGAAAAAAAAAAAAAAAAAGATGACAGAGGAAAAGAAAAAGCTAAAGAAATGAAATATAACAACCTACCTGTTCTCAATTTAAAATCATACTAATTCAAGGGAGAAGGGGAGGGGGAAAGAGCTATGTAGGATTAAGTGACTCAAAAAAGGAGTTGAAATAATTTTCTATAGGACTGAGACAATCTTACTGCTGTTCCTAGCCCACACTGCAGCAACTCTGGTTTCCTGTTTACCTGCTTTATGCGAGAAAGAAGCTTGTCCTTTCAACATTTCTGTGTATCTTTAAAAAGCCCAGCCACATAACTAGGCAAACAAATATATACGAGCTACTGCACTCCCAGAAAAGCAGTCTTGACACAAGATTTCATATTGCACATATTTGACAATCTTAACGAACTAAAATGACACATTCTCAGCCTCACATCACCCAGTATCAAGTCTTCTAACTGACTCAGAAGCAGGACTGATAAATGTCAGGGAAAATAATCCCATTTCACCTTTTCCATATGGAAAATTTTCACCAGGAAACCTCAAGGACGCTGGTATTAAAAACCTATTGGGTTCCTACCTATTGAGTAGGATAAAAAGGATCCCCTCTATCACTGTTACACCAGGGAGTGCCGAGCATTCATATAAAATTCATAATCCTTCTCACATCTGATGGAGAACAACCAGTACTGGTTTTAGGAGCTGCAGGTAGCTGCTAGACAGTTAAAGTCCCTATGAGACAAGTCTTGCCTGGACCTTGTCTGGACTGAGGGATCTCTGCAGTGAGGTAGTTACAGCAACTACTGATCTTTGCTTTTACCGATCTTTTCAGCTCATGAGCGGTGTGCCTGCTGGTCTGTATGATTTTCTATTTCAAATCAATTATTTGGGAGCATGGGCTTTGCTTCAAGTTCTTACTGCCAGCAAAATCCCCCCGAGGTGGCCAGATGAGAAGACTCTGAGATCTCAGACAACAGGCTGATGCTGTGCCAGCCCCACGAGGCATTGTGAGGGGGCTGAACCCAGCCCAGAGCTGCCCCTGCCCTGAGAGGGCCGCTCTACCATCCCCTCATGGAGGAGAAGAAGCTTGCCAAGCAGCCGGGATGTGGGACACAGAGAGGTCCTTCTGGGACTTGAGGAACCTGAGAGCTCTGGAGGTGCCTGTGGATGCTCTGCAAAGCTAATTGCATCCAGACACAAAACCTCTGATCCTTTTCTGCAGCCAAATTTAACTTCCAGTGTTAGATGGTTCTGTGCTCTGTGATGTTCCTGTGCTATATGGTCCTGTGCTAAGCCAGAAGGCCCAATACCACATCACTGGAGTAATTCAGACGGGTTGTGTGAAAGCGTGTGCATAATGAAAACAGGCCTATTTCCCCCTCATTCTTCACTTTTCTTCAGAAAACACAAGTCACAAAGGGACAAATTGCTCTCTGCTGTTTTGCTCTTTGAGTACTTTCATGATGAAAAATGGGCTGGTGGCACGCACAGCTTTCACAGCGGAGGGTAGACGTGTCCAGCCGCAGGTTGTACATTTTAGGCTGTTGTTCTCTTACTGCTCTATGGGACTGCAGAACTGACCTGGCTGCCAGGGGGCTGCTGAGACTGTCCTGCCCCCTCAGAAGTAGCTCCTTTGGTCTGCAAAGACACCCCTGCAATAATATACTGTGTTATTTTATTTAAATGTATTAAATTGCTCTTCTTTGTCCATCCTTCAGTGAGACACACGCTCACAGAAAGGAAACCAACAGCGATCCTTGACCTACCTGTACCCATTTAGAGACAGAAATGCATGAAGTCACATTGCATGACTTTGAGCTAGCAATGTTTTGTAACTTCCCCCAGCTGCTGCACGCTTGCACATAGCCATTGCACAAGCCAGCTACAAATGTCTCCAGAGTGTGCCCACAATTTAAGCACTAGTCCACCCACATTAGTGTCACCTAGACAATAGGACTCAGGGACAAAAACAGACGGGCACAGAGCCGGCAGTCTGCGCAAACGTCAGTTTTTCTTGCAGCCCATCCCTTTCTTTTGTCTGTACATGGTCTATTTAGATTGGAAGCTCTTGGAGGCAAGTACCTTAGCCAAGATTTTTTAAAAAGCGATTAGCAAAGCTGGGTTGTGATACTGAGAGGGTGATGTGCTGTGGAGCACGCAGCTAGTGCTAGCAAAGGAAGAAAGAGTGCCTGTTGCATTTCTGTTACACAATCAACTTGTAAACATCACCTTTTTTTCTCTACATGTTTTCTGCTAAGTAATTTTTACATAATGTAAGTCTTCAGGTGAATAGAAGTATCTGAAAAGCCATCACTGAAATTTATATGGTTCGTCTATTCCAGTGACACAACGATTAATTTTTTTAGGGTTTCTAAACTGTTCGCTGGTACATGTTAATCTCAGTTTCCAACAGATGGAAGCACTTGCAGCAGAAAGGCAGCAAGAAATGAAGGTGTTTAGTATTCTTCAATCTGACTGAGATTAAAAGTTTTTTTGGAGAGCAGTTTGGCTTTTCCTTGCACAGAAGGCTGAAGGTGGAAGCGATGTGAAACTCTCAGAGGAACCATCACTCCCCAGTCTGATATGAGCAGAGTCTTCCTCGCTTCTGCCACAGGACAAGGGATGCCAACTCTCCTTCCAGAAGCTGCTCTGGAAGTCTAAATATGTAGGCAATGTTTGGATGCGGCAGGGGAAAGGATAAGCAGATCAGGGGCACTTAACAACACCAGCCCAGGGGGATTCCCCAAAAAAGACCTCTGGTGGGGCAAGGAAGTGGTTGAAGATTTCCTTCAGAAGAGCTAAAGGCCATCAGCTTTCTTTGAACCTTATAAGTGAGATGGGATCAATTCAGATTAGGGGCTGAGAGTAACCTTAACTATGGTTAACTGAACATGTACCTGACCATCTCCTCCTCCTCCCCCTAGTTTTGCCAGGAAACAAAAGGAAATTTTCATTTCTTCTCAAATCTTGCTCAGCAATATTATTCTCTCTGTGTCCACTCCTCAGTATCATAGTCTTTGATATAAGGATGCCAAAAAAAACGTATTTGGGAAAATCACATATCCAACACAGGATAATCACATTTAATGCCCGGCTTAACCATGGATATCTCAGGCCCACTGGGACTAAATCCATGTAGCCTTCTCATTTTGCTCCATTTTCAGGCACTTGGCCCATCAGTAAGTTTTTCAGAGCTATATAGGTTAACACGATTCAATGAGAAAAACAGAAAGAAGCAATCAAAAGAAGAAAAACCTAATTTTTCAGCAGACATACACAGTAGGTCAAATGGCCTAAGGGAAATATTTAATTTAAGAGTCATAATATTTCTACCAAGTTTCCTAACCAAAAGTATTTTCATCAGGAGCACTACTCTTGATCTGGTTACTGCTAATGATTTTCCCCATGGATTTAGCTCATAAAAACATAAATTGTGTTATGAATCATAGAATCATAGAAGTTGGAGAAGGAAATGATGAGTTAGGTCATCTTGCCCTTCTCCCTGACAGTGCGGTATTATATCTTTTTGTAAAATAATTTGAAAATAAGCATTTATTCAGAGCTGAAGAATAAAATGCTAAGCTCAAAAGAGATTTTAAAAATATGTAATGAAAACAGTGGAGGAAGAGCCAGATTCTTAAGTACCTTGGCTCTCATCTACAAGCCATGATGATTTGATGAGAAGTATCATCTGGATAGGTACAACCAGAAATTCAACAGCAAAAAAGGGACAATAGTGTAAGTCATGCACACAAGCAATTATCACAATTGTAAATGCAAATCCATTAGTAACATAGGTAAATATGCTGCTAGGCAAAGACCTGGCTATCATGATAGCCTTGACCAAATGTAAAATGTGACACACAAGAACCCAAAGTCTACCGTCCTTTGTGCAGAGTGGAAGTGGCACATGTGATAATACACACTGTGGTGTTGTCACCTATCGCGACATCTCCAGACATCCCAGTGAGTCAAAATGTCTGTGCTTTGCATATTTGCTTTTGGGGTCTTTAGTTTGAGTATTTTTTGTGTTTTTGAAACATGGCTTCAAATCCTGCTTTGTATTAAGTCTCAAAGTTTTTTTCCTCGAGCATGCCTAGTTCAAGAGGCTGTCCTTCTGCTCTAATTCTGGCTCAGAAACTACTCTTGATGTGACATTCTCTGAAGACAAAAGAAAATACTTATCTTATTTCTTAAATCAATCAATCTTATCATTTGTTTGCTTTTTTTTTAAATAAAAAAAAAGGTATTTCTACGTCCTGCAAAACTGATGAAAAATTATCTTGCTGTAAAATTCTGACTTTTATCTCAGATGGCCTCCATCTTCAGAAATGGCCCCTTGCCTTCCAGCATTTTTCACAGAGAATGCAGGCACTCATAGAATTCAGACTGTCTGAGAAATGTTATAAACATAGAGTAAATGAATTAAAAACTGTTGTTGGAGTTGGTTTTGAACTTCAGCATGTTTTTTTCTAGGTTTCTGCAATACAGCAGTATTGAATTTTGTTCCCATTACTGTCTTCAACAGATTTCTTTTGAATCAGGACATCTTGGAAAATACATTTCAGTATTTCTGTATTCTCTTTAGCTCAAGTGAACTAGTGAGTCGTGGCTCTGTAAGTGTGAACGTTCCCAAATATTGATTCCTGAAACTAGAAACACTCTAATTAGCAATTTTTATTTTGATTCTAGTCTAAATACAAGAAGGCCAATATCATTTTAAATCCCTTCAGTACACAGTATGCATGTTTTGATACCCTAACCGCAAATCTTGTGTGTGAGTTCGCACAAGTAACAGCCCTGCAGTGTATTTTTGTACAGGCTGAGCATATAACCCATCCAACCAAACTAGAGCAAAATAGGATACATCCACTGAGTGAGAGTATAGAAAGATAAATGCACAGACCAAAGCTGCCAGAATTGTATCAGAACGGTGAATGAACACGGTACTACTTTTTTCCTTAACATACTGTGGTGTATCTCATCAGGCCAATTTGTATCTCAGACAAACATATAAACAGGAGAAGAGATACCAGCTTGTTGGCAACAGTCGCTGTGATTCAGAAACCCTTGGTGAGGAGTCAAATCGAAGGACTTTGCAGTCCACTTCAAAATGAAAAGAGCATAATCTCTTCTGTGCTGTCTCATGAATGATTTAGCGATAAAAGGAGCTGCACTTTCCTACCAAGGGTGAAGTCTGACCTCTTCTCCTGACAGGCATAAAGCTTCCTCCACTATGCAGCTGATTTGTCTATGACAAAGTGAAATTATTTACAATGAAACTTTTACATACATTTGAGTTAGGAAGATACATATGTTGCTCCAGTACATATTATTTCTCTACTTCCTTTTCAAAATGGAGAATCTTATTAAATATTAACTATTATACCAACTGAAGAATTGATTTAAAACAATAGGTATGCCTGTAGGATGATTTTGTTTCTTATGGTTCTAGCACACTCATATTAAAAACCCTGAAGCTTATTTGTTGTCTGCAAACTATGAACATGCCCAGGTAATAACATATGAAAATCTGGAATTTGCATACACAAATATCTTTTTTTTTCATGTGCACATCTGCCTGGCTCACTGGGAATACTTTTCTAGGACAATTCAATCACAATATTTTTTTAAAAAATACACAAACTAAATAAGAAGCCTTATGCTGACAGCAGTATTTGTTCTAAAGTATGGCCTGAAATGCTAAAAATATAGGTCAGATTTTTCCCCCAAATGCGTGCAGCCTCATGATGCAACTCAGAAAAATGAAGGCTCAAGAAGAAAACGCACATGCAAGACATGAGTTTTCCAAGCTATTTAAGTTGAAGTCTCAAACCTTTCTTTTGTTCCTCCACCCAGTTAAGCAACACTGAGCTGCAAGTCTCATTCTCTAGTGGGTGTTTGAATCCTGCTGCTCTCTTCTCCCGGGACGATTCCACTTAAGCAACAGCCAGAACTTCTGCCAAGCGTGCGGGAGAAGTGCGAGAAACTAACCACAAACCTCAATTTACATCAGGGCATTTTGATAAATGCATGAAAATGCCCCATTCAGGCTAGTCACTGAGGTTAACGATTGCCTCTGGTAACAGGTAGTGCTTGTGCTGAAGAAGCATCTATACCTGCAGATCTGCTCCACCTTTACTTCACCTCACAGAAAAAACAGCCTGCCCGAACAAAACTACTGCCTGTGTGAAAGGTGCAGGTATTGTCCTGGAGATATCAAACCAATCATCTCCTCCTTATACTTAATTCTTAAAACAAAAAAAAAAAAAAGGAAATATAAAAAAAAGAGGAAAGATTGGCTATTTGTGATAATGGGTGCTCCTAAGCTATATGACAGCACAAGGTACAATGAACTCCACGTGGAAGCAACCAGGTGTCCTCTTTCAGGCATCTATTTCTTTTTGCAGGGTGGCTGAGCTTAAAAAGTTAGATCGATGACATATTGGTTTCCAATGCTTTAAAATCCTCTTAACATCTGAAAGGCAAGACTAGCAAGAAATGATGCAGAAGGTATATGCTGCCCACCTTTTACCAGCATCCCTTCTGTCAGCTTTTGGGTATTATCCAAGTTATCCCTTGGGTAGATACTTCAGAAATGTAATGCAAGTCATCCTTTGGATCAGTTGGACACCCATGAAAAACAAGGTTTCAGGAAAGCATGATTAAAATCATTCATAGGACAGCCTTGGCTTAAAACATACCCACTGTTCCACGTGTATTGGATAGTGCTGCATTTCGTGAGGCTGATGATAAACCCCTGTACTAAACCATCAACTTGGCCTTCTGCAAGTGCTGTCCTTAGCTCACTTACTTCTGGGTTCACGAGGTCCATCCACTGTTATCTTGATGGCTCTGTGGTATGTGGCTACTTGTGGTGGATTTGTGAAGACCGTGATAGTCAGTGTGAAGCTTTTCCCTGCAACAAGAAAAAAATGTTACTGAGCGTATATGGTGAGAAAAGATGTACTTCTCATTTCAGATAGCACTCGAACACACCAAATGGCACTAAAACACTTTGGCTGTCTGTATCTCAAGATAGATATGTGCCCAGAGAGCGGGTTGCATAACTGCCTGGGGCTGGATACATTCCCACTGTGGCAACTGCTCAAAGCTTTTGGAAAAAAAAATAAAATATATATATATATTTTAATGTTCTACACTTTGTTTGTAAAAAAAATGATGTTACCCCCAACAGGTAGAGTTTATCTGATCTACATGACTGCTGGTATGTTATCTGTACTTTCTAATGGGGCTTATTTCAGAGAGGCTTAGAAATTGTGTCTGACTCTTCCAAAACTGACACAAGAATCTGCTCAATAGAGCTTGTTAAAATTAAGGAGAGCTGGGTGCTCAGATCCCCTGGGCAGACAGTAAAATCTCATGCTTTGTGATTGAAGCTAGAGTTAGATCAATTCCTTACTGCAAACCAGAACCCTTTAAAAATAATCTACTACTGCAATTCCAACAAACCAGGGGGAAAAAAAAATCTCTACAGCTTGTCCATAGAGAATTAAAACACTTTACGAAGACATAGCAGAGCATTATGCTTAGTTTCTCTATTATTCAGTCAGAAAACTGTGAAGGCCTTTTCCAAACAATGTACATGATTGGTAGGGCTCTAAATTGGGAAAAGTACTTGTTTTCACGGAAAGGGTTTTATGTCCCCTTGTGACTGCAGTGCCTTCAGACCCTGCTACCCCTGAATTTAGTTTTGGCCAATGCCAGCATTTACTTCAGGCATTTTTTAAATAACAAAAGTATTATTCTGCATCTTTGATAAGACCTCACATATACATTTATTATGGCTTTGGCCTGGACAACAATAAAAGCATTGCCTGTCAGCAGGTTTAGCATAGTTATCTCAGCATCGTGGAGGACGCAGATACTGACAGGAATCTTTCTTATCAGTAAGAGACATCAAGGGACATCACCCAAGTTAGATAAACAGGAACTGTTGTAAAAAAATTGAGGTTCTCTTGCTTTGGGCACATGCTGTGCAAGCTCTCCCATATAGACCTGCCTGCTTCATTTTACCACTTGTCTCCAGCCTTCCCGAGTGCCAAGTTTCTTTCCTTCTAAGACTTCCCATTTTTATGGTTTGCTTCATTTATCTATATAAATAAATATAAATTTAAATATAAATGTAAATATAAATGCCTACCTCTAGCAGCAAGATTTCCTTCCCCCCTCCCTTATGCACATTCACTTGCAATTCAATACTTCTCTTAATGCAGTTCCTACTTCGGTGCTAATGGTCTGCATCAACATCACGGGGAGAACACATACAGAGCTGTTACTGGAAACTGTCCTCATCACATCCCTGTGAATTAGGGAGGTATTCTCCCCAGTCTACGGATGAGGAACTGTAGGGAGATAAAGTGTCTTGGCCACAATCTCACAGGAAGCCTGTGGCCGGCGATGCTAACCACTTTGGCTGCTGCAACTAAATCCAACTATAATCCTGAATCACAGCCCTTACAAAGCAGAAGCCGAGACACAAGCCTCTCAAATCCCAGGCCAGTGTCTTCCCACATTCACATCCTCTCTAGAAAGCAGTCCCTGAGACAGAAAGAATTGCAACAGAAGCAAAAGTAATTTCAGATATCTGTCTCAGGGCCTTTGGCCCTCAAATCTTGGGTGCTACTTCTACCCAGACCAAGGGTGTCTGTGTTCTTGACATTCTTTAAATGCCAAATGACATGATAAAGCTTTACAGCTTTGTTACTCTTTCTCCACCAGCACAACAGACCCTTTTGTGAGGCATCAGTAATAAAGTTAAATAAACTTCCTTACGAAAAACTTTATCACCCATAGTGTTAGACTTAACAAATATCAGACGCACCTGCAGAACTTTCTTCTTTCCAAAAATAGTTTCCCTGCATCATTATATACACCTAGATCACTAAATTGAAAAAGTATTTAAAAATATACTTTATTCTCCTTACTAATCTGCAGTATTTCCATCTTGCTTCCTGTTTATTTCTTTTTTTTTCCATAGATTAGTGAAATGTAGTAAAATGTGCCCCCATTACCAGTCTACAAGACCAGAATAAAGAAGAAGAGGGAGGTGATGTTAATTTCAAGATTTTCTGCAGAACAGACTAGATTTCAGAGCCTATTTAAAGTTGTGACACAAGTTGGCAAAGCAGGAAGATACTTAGCTTACTTCTTGTTGACAGAAGACTATTCATTAACCACATACTGGTTAACCACAGGACTATATAACCATAAACCTATGTGTCACTCATTGCTGCTTACCAATAATTCTGGCTGTGTTTTTCCTCTGGTTATTCTGTTTCTTTTACCTTTAGCTTTATTAAGTGGTTTTATCACTTTTATTCATAGCTTCTTATTAATCATTTGTGTCAGGTTGACAAAGGCAGATTGAGATTGGAGGTATTATTATTGAAATCTGTGTTTTATGGATATACCTGTTCTGTGATGACAGCAGGACTATAAACATCTCCTCCTTACTTTTATGTATTATGATACAGCCATGATGCATTTTTTATTTTCAACATACACTTGCATAATACACTTACAAGTGCGTGCACATACACACACACATACATACACAGCAGGCAGCAGACTAAACTGGTGGAAATAATACCAGATTAGTCAGTGGAGGCTGTACTCGGACTCCCTAGCACTGGAGCCTGTATAAGATGCCATGATTTTTGATGCCTAAGTGGACCTCTTGACTATCGGTAGAAGACCTACACTGAGCACTTAATGTCTCTGCTCAACTCAGAAAGAGGTGGGTACCATCAAAACTGAGTTGGACAGCATAAGCGATGAACTGATCTCTCTAGTGACTGTAAAGAGGGGTCAAACACCCCACGAAGGCATTCTGAAACACTGGCCTACTTTGGACGCCTCCACTAGTCATGATGACAACTTGGTGATGTCCTAGCAGTCACAGCAAGCTGGCATGTAGCCCTCCATTAGCTAACAGCAAAATCTGAGGCCCTCGAGGTTAAACAGTCCCATAAATCTATAGAAAACCACACACAAAGTAGCTTGGATCTATGATGCATGCCTCAGTATACTGAAGCCAATTGCTACTGCGTCATCATGGGAATCTGACGATGGTGGAAGGGCTGATGGGTGATGTCAGTGTCAAGCTGTGCCTCACCGGGTTGCAAGAGACACTTCAGAGAGTGTTGCTCTCTCTGTTAAAATCCCTGGCAGTTCCTAATATTAGGCACATAGTACCTCATGAGAACAAGGATTAAATTCTCCAGATGTGGGACAGGGCTCTGCCTTTGGAAACCCTTCCCACAGACACCAAGCATACCCTCAATATGCATAAAGGCAGAATACAAGACTCACTGCTTCCATCAAGTCTTTCCTCACAACTAGGGTAGGAAAAATGATTTGGTAATGTTTATTTTTGCAAGAACATTAAGGTCAGAATGCTTCTAGAAAAAATAATGGAAACAGTAGCATTTCTGGCCAAAATACAATACTGACATTTGAAATTATACGCAGAGACTGTTGATGGATTTACTAGAGACTGTACTATCAAAAGTGCCCTCAAGAGTCGCTGTTGATTTGGCAGCTGAAGTCAGATGGATTTAACCAGTTGTCCCCAGCTCATGGCTTTGTAAGTTTGCTTCTGAGATCCCAATATTGTGAAAATCTGCAAGAATTTAAGAAGGAGCATAAAGCATAATACTATCCTCCAGTGTCTGCTCAGAAATACTGTTCCTGGACCAGAAAATGGTGAAGATCGGTCTCCAAGATCCAAGCATCTGAAGGTGTTGTGCCTGTGCTCAATATAGGAACTTGAAGTCTGCATTCAGTCTGCCTCTCGTCTGACAGAGGCTGAAAGCAAAACGAACAGCGAGCTCACATCTAGCATGATGAGAGATTATTTAAGTGGTCCCCAAGAACAGCACTGAAGGACTCTAGAGGGAGCAATAGGCTTCTAAGCTATGGCCCCTGAGAATGTTTGAGAGGAACCAAAGGGGAAAAGATGAATCCCAAGTGACAACACGGTCACATGAAGCTCCTGTGTGCTGCTTTAGTCATCCCTGTGCAGTGTCATAGCCAGATGGATCTGGGGGTGGAAAGGCACACTTTAAATATAAGAAACTGCATTGGCAGATGCAAAGGGGAGTAAGAACAGATATGCTTTTGGGAAGAGAGACCTCACTCTGACCCTATCACTTCACAAAAAGAGCTGTTTACTCCATTGGTGAAGGTTCATACAAACGAGGACATAAAAAACGGAGTCAAAGCCTCAGAATTTTGTTGAGGGCGGGAGATGGGAGGGGAAGAAGGGGTAGAAAGGGAGAGCAACAGATGATACAGTTACAATCACTATCTTTTGCTTTTGGGATTTGTTCTGATGATAACAAATATGTCATTACAGTTGGGTTGTGGTGGTTTTTATTGTTACAGTAAGTTACTAGAAGAAAAAAAGGAAAGGAACCAAGAATGCTTGTGCTAACAAGGACAAAAGGTATAGATGGAAAAATTATGAAATGTAATACACAAATGCAATACAATTTGTATTACAGACATTTCTATTATATTAGTGAGAGATTTCTAGGTTTTAGTAAGAAAGATTATGATATTTCTTTTTTTAAATCCAGTTTCTACTTTTTAGTGCTTATGTACTTACTTGTATTAAACCATGCTAAATGATCCATTTTATACATCTTTACAATTTCTTGTAACATCTTTCTGGGTATCTGCCAAAATGAAGTTGTCCACTGCATTTTAATAACATATTTGACTGCATCTCTGGGAAGGATGTAATACACACGAGCTCACATATTCATTCCCAAATGTCAACTATTATACACTTGGGCCAAATTTTGCCATTCTTATCACTTAGGCCCATGAATACACCAAATGTAATCAATAGAACGAGAAGGGCCAACACAATTTGACCCTTTATTAGTTAACTGCTCTCATCATACAAGTGTAATATTTTTGTAGGTGTTCAAGTTGCATGTCCAATTGCAAAAAAACCCCAATCTGAACATGCCCAGATTTTGTGCTCAGATGGTGACTCTTTTCTCCTGTTTCACCAAATCAGAATAACTTTGCTTGTTAAGTTTCATCCAGCGGCTATTCCATCAGAAAAAAACTACAAGTGAAGTAAGTGACATCAAAAAAACAACATAATTTGTTTACCACCAGCACCACAAATACCACTGAATTTAAATGAGAGAAAAAAAACCTGTTATATCCGCTACCACACTGTAGATGGTTTACAGATTCTGTCTGCCACAAACCAATGGTCCAAACAGACAAATGCAAACATGGGGTCATGTGAGCCAATCTGGGTGATTGCCCAAAGAAATGCAAGAACTACCCATGCAAATCAGTTGCACAGGCAACGGATCTATTTGTGTATTTATATGGATGTTTTGCAGGTGTAAGAGTATGTCAAGTTGGAGATTTGGGAAATACACCCACTTGCCTCCTGCCAAACCAGCCTGGGTCAGCATAAAGGTATACTTTTAAATATTTCTGTCAAGTGTCTCACTCCAGGAAGTTCTTGTATCTGTGTTTACATAGCATCTACTTACCCAGGATGAAATCTTCATCGCATTAAATCAATAGGTGTTTTGTTCTGGATTTATATGAGGCCAAGTTGTCATGCAAATCGCCAAAAGCAGTCTTGGTGCAAACTTGGACCCTGCTATGAACTATTGAATTTGCTTTGCAATAAGTTCTGGAAAAGCAGCTTGCTGCTGTGGGAGGGTAGTTGCCACTGGCTTCTTCTCTGCCCTTTTTATTCCTCTCCCTGCAGCACTACCGAATGCTAACCAATACATACACTTCACTCTCTTTTCCTCCTCTGCCCATTCTCCAAGCTTCTTTCTGTCTAACTAGTCACATGCTGTGGTGGAGAGCAGCAGAAACGACTGTCTCTCCTGCCATGGCTCTGGGAATTCCCAGAGATAGAAGGCTAGAAGAAGGTTGTGTCTGGGATGAAATAGTTTCAAGGTGCTATTTTGGTGAAGTTTATGTACATTTAATCTAAAGCAACACAAGAAATATGTTAAGCAACCAAAATCATGTAACCGAAATCAAGTAACATTAACAGAGATGCTGTCAACCTAAGCAGGCACTAAAATTGAATTTTATCATTGTCTATGTGATGAGGATAGTCCCTGACAGTCTTCTTATTTCATAAGTCAAAAACATAACCCTAAGTCTGCAAGCTACAGACATGAAATATTTAAGCAAGCAGATGCAGAAGTTCAGTGTAACTTACAAGTGTTAAAATAAAGCTGACTCAGGCCCTCAGCAGCTATTCCAGCAGACAGATATTGGTCATGCACAACAATGTTTAGTGCACGCCTCTTGTTGTGAGGTGTACCAGGCACGCTATAAGACTGTCCCCCTAGACTACTATGTTTCCCTTCACACTGGAGAATGCCCATGCAGGTAGCAGATCCGAAAGCCACTTTTCGCCACCTTTGCAATGCTACAGCGGTGTCCATGTTCAAATTTCTTTCCTCAGAGAAAAAGGAGAAAATCTTCCTATTGGAATAAACAAAAAATGCCAGCACCCAGCATCCAGAAACGTGTCACCACGGATTCAGAAATCACATATTCGGTTGAATGCTGCTTTTTATCGATTTCTGTAGCAACTAAAAGGTTTAGTATTTGTTTGGAAGCCCTTAGAAGAGTCATTCTCCTTCGCACAAACAGGGATTGCTCACATCCTCAAGCGTTGCAAGAGTGGGACTCAGCTCACTAAAAGAGCCTAAGTTTTTCTCTCTTTTTTTTTTTGGCCAGATGTTTACATTTTAATTTGACAAGAGTTTGCGTGCAGCCAGTTTCACTTCTGCCGTGATGAGCGGTTTCACTTCCCAGTCCCATGGGCTGTCATGACGATACCGTCCACCACCTCCTCCAGCTTTGCAGAGGCCTCCCTGCTAATCCCTTCCCTGACAGCCTGACAATGTGTGCAAAAGTGCAGCCGCCGCTGATACGGCTGCTCCACTGTTTGCCTGCAAGGCACCTGATGGCCCTTCTCTGCTTAAGAAACTTGGATTTGAAATGCAGTTATGTGAAAGGTTCATGTCTAAAATGTTAGACGCAAGGCATCAATCTCAGTTGGATTCCTTTGGGTTTCTTCCCTCGGGTTACTACTTCTACTTTCGTGTTATTTTTCTTGTGAATGTGCTTCAGAATAGATTCTACAAAAGCACCATTTATTCTGTTTAGAGAAAAAAAAACCACTGTTGTTGTTGAGTAGCAGGAGATACCAGGTGTGGGTACTAAATGGTCATTTATTAGGAAGGGAGCTGCAGCAGAAGATAGATAGGGTAATAACTCTGAGCTTATGGAAAAGGTCATAAATGAACTGAGGAGAACAGGCATAGGGTCAAGAGATTTGGGACCAAGGTGGCAAGAAGGAGGCTTCTGAAGACAGAGTGTCCTACAACAGTTGGTTTAGACTGACACCCAGTATTTAACATAGATTTACTCACTTTTGTATGCCAACATCAACAATGCACAAACACTCAAAACCACCATGGAATCCTCTATATTGTGACATCTAATTTTAGAAGAGAGATTATTTCAGTCTATGGTTGGAATTCGGCTGTCCTTTAGCATCCTTACTGTAAATTCTATGTAAATACCAGCTTTTAGGCTTTGCAATAGAGGTGATATTATGAATATGTGTGTGTGCATATGTGCACCAGGGTTACAACGAGAATAAATTTAAAATAAGTGTTTTTCTGTTCTGTTCTGAAAGACAACGCAATTGACCTGTTTTAACTGAATTTTTGGGGTGGGATGCCTTCTTAGACTAGAAAGCCTGTAGATCAAGTTTGCAAAATGGATTAAAGCATTAAAAGACTGGGATGGGGGGAAGGACCTTTAAATGGAAAAGCCAAGCAGCCTCTAACTATAAGTGGAATTGCTGCAGCAACCACTATAAAATTCTTATGAACTTGGGTGGAGACAATAATTACAGCACAGGAAGAATGAGATGCTATGGGGTGCCCAGCCTCTGCAGCAGAGTGGCAACACAAGGAGATTACAATTGGAATCTTAAACTGAAATATTTATTGTTAAAATATTTTAAAGTCTTGAAATGGATACGCACAGCTTATACAAAGGTAGATGTCACTAATGTTTGAACACAAATTTAGAGGGGGTGGAATTATTTTTTCCCCAAAGATTACCCTAATGGAAATCTCTGACTCTTCTTTGAGTGGGTTACCCTAAAACCTGAATCTTTGCTTTCAAGCTGTTCCCTACTACATGTTAGGGTTTGGGTTTTTTTTCTCAGTGCAATACCACTTTAGTTTTAAATTAAGCACATCTCTATACCAGAGCTTGGGCTTTTCGTGGACAAGTGTTCAGAAATTACTTAGATTCCACAAAGTACATCCAGCTTTAGGGTGGAACATAGAAATGATCATTCAGCAGACTGCTGTGTCACTGTTAAATTGTTTGGAGAAAGCGAAAAAACAGCAGCAGGAACACTAGATGGAAAAGACAGTTCAAAGCAAAATTACTTAAACGCAAAGCTACCACCTTCTCACAGAAAACGCCTTGGGATCCTTAATCCTAATAATAGTCCTTAACTCAGCTATAATTTTGAACCATTAATAAGCTTTTTGAGGTAGAAATTATCACCCTCTCTTTATAGGCAATGAGAGAGACATGAAAAGGTTAAGGCCCAGATTCACAAGAGGATTTAGCTGCCCAAAGTGGGATTCAGGTTTTATTTAAATGCTTAAATCCAAAATTACACCCCTCACCCCTCACCCCTCCCACCCCCGATCCAGGTGGTGCCTAGGAGGAGTCACAGTGGATATCTGAGGAGGCTTCCACTGCCGAACAGCCCCATGTCCTCGAGGTCATAAGCTCAGCCCGCAAAGGAGCATCTCATCACAGTCCTTTGGCCCCAACCCACAGCCTGAGTCCTCCTCTGCCCTTTCTCCTCAGGGAGATTTGATTCGGGAGCTGCTGCTCAGGGCTTACCCACTGACAGCCTCTCATGGTGGCCCCTCCTCCTTCCTTAAGCATTAAAGCGTTTCCCCAGGGAAGGTCCCTGCTTCATAGGATGCACCTCAGACATACACTTTGCACCTCCCTGAAGAGCACCATGGCCAGACAGCTGTGGCGGGGTGACAGAATCCTCATTGCTGGTGGCCCCAGCAGCTGGAGGTCCTCGGGGAGAAGAGGTCCTTCGGGCAGAGGGGTGGTGCTTGCATGGCTCTTGAGGCCAGTGGCCACAGCACCCGGGGTGAAGGGAGCACCTCATTCCACTCTCCTCTCCAGACTGCTTTTGTGTTTGAACCCATGATTTCTTCACCCCTTGAAGCCCTGTTTTCATTCTTTGCCTAATCGTCATACCAGGAAAACCTCAGTGTAATGGGTGTTGTGGTTTTGGGCACATCCTATTCTGAGGCACCTTCATTTCATGGTACATTATCTTGTGAACCTAGAAAAAGCCCTTTGAGAGCTGGATTTTGTCTCAGTTCCTCTCCCTTTTTCCAACATTGGCTGTCATGTGAGACCAGCCCAAGCCTGGCTACTTGTTGACAGATGCTGGCATACCTTAGTGCTCTTGCACAGTGCAGGAGCTGGGGAGACACATGTTCCTTGCCCTACAGAGCAATGAAGATGATGACCTCTCAGCAGAGGCAGCAGGTACAGAGAACAAGGAAAGTGTGGGTTCACTGGAAGAACAGCACACTGCTCCGAATGTGAAAGTCAAGGAGCACTTTTATGACCATCAGGGTCATTTTAGCAAGCAAGGCACTTGCAGCAGCAGCAGCCTAAAGCAGGTAAACACCAAAAGACAACCTGACGAGTCACTTCTTCAGTAGCCAGCTGAGCATGGGAGTGTGCACTGGGACTGATTACTCTGAGTTCATTTTCTTAGAGGAAGGACTCGTCTGTGCTGTCATTACACTAATGCAATGTGCATTGATTTTAGAGCTTGGAAGAGATCTGGGGTCACTCGATGGATATCCATGCAGTCAGTGATGGGGGAGATAACACTGCCGTTACAAACTTGGAACTTGCCAAGTTCCACCAGAGAGAACTTCCAACCTCTGTGGCCTCAGATATGGATGCAGCTTTGTTAGAGTTATGGTGCATAAAGTCTAGCCTGTGGAAACTCTGTGGCTTTGCCAAAGCATTTCCCTCAGTTCCCCCCTAAACTTCAGGGAACTGATGTGCATACACACTGCTCCAAGCACTGCCCCGCTGAAGAGCTCTTATGGCATCAAGCCTTCAAAGCCTCTGCTTCCCGCCTCCTTACCTCTGTCTCCAGAACCTCCTCCCCGTCCCCCATGCACTGCCCACTCCCTTCTCGCACCACATGGCAGGTAGCTCTGAGAAAAAGGTAGGAAAGGGCAGAAGGAATTTAGGATCGCTCCCAGAAGCATATTCTGAGGCCAAAACCTGCTCCTGCAAATAAAGGCTCGCACAGAAATCTCAGTCTGTACTGAGAGACATCAGCTCTCAAAGGGGGAGGGAGCAAGAACATCAATAGAGAGAGGAGGACAAGAGACAGGGATTGATGCACGACAGAGATGAAGGGAGTAAGGCCAGTTTGGACAGACTATGAAAACTATGTTGAAATAACATGACGGAAAAACCAGGGGAGAAATAGGATGGGAGGAAAAGACATGCAGAGTCACACAGCATTAATATAATAGAAAAAAATGTCTATTTTTTTTACTGCTGCTAAAGGGTTTTTAAAAGGGAACAGAGGCTTTATACACATGACTATGCTGGAAATGACTCTCCTGACAGCAACTGTAAGCCACTGATTTGCAGCATCCTCACTTCTGCTCATTCTGAATAAGCTGACAAGAACTACCTGCCATAGGACAGTCAGCTGAAGTTCACCAGTCAACTCTGAAGTCAGAGTCCTGATTTGTCTCTCAGAATTATTTTATTTTGCTGATAAAATAGCAGCTGTTATTTGAGTTGTAATACAGGTATATACATTTAGAGGTACACAGGTATACACAAAAATAGGTATTTTTTTTGCCAGAACTCAAGCAGCCTTTGAAAGAGGCCACACTGAAATAAAAAGGAAAATAAAAACAAAGAAAAGAAAGAGAAAAGCTGAAGGGCAAACACATCTCTTGAAACTATGTAACCTTTTCATCTAGAGAGGTACTTTGTTTTCCCTAAGCAGTATCCTGGTAAGCCCGAGTCCTTTTATCACAGCAAAAAAAAAAAGAAGAAAATGCTCAGAGGATAGTGTCTGCTTCATCCTCATCATTAGCCCGAGTTTCAAAAATGTACAAGCAGAGCTCTGCAGAACCAAAAAATAGATTTATTGTTATTGGACTGAGGGCAGTGGTTCAGCACTTGGCATGGCCGCTGTTTACAGCAGTAATGCTCCCGGAGACAGGAAGTTCTCCAAATCGCTCTGCCATTATTTTTCTCCTGTTGACGCTTTCTGATCGAGAGTTTTTTCGCCCAGACAAAATTTTAAGTAACCCAGCAGAGAGTGTCTGGGAGCTGGCAAAGCCAGCCACAGTCATGCTCAGCCTCACGGACCACATGATGATATTTTCTGAGTCCAACTCCCGCGTGGAGCTGCATCGTACGTATACTCTTCTTATACAATTGGCGATTCATGCAAACCCGGCTGCACGTAGCAAGTGTGTGCCGAACATAACTCGGGCGGCACTGGCGTAATGAGAAAGTCTTCTCCCCTCCCCTCCTCCTGCCACTACATCCCTGCCAAAGGCCAGCACCGAGGCAGCCGTCGTGTTGAAAGGGCTGGGTTTGAGGATCATTCTAACGCCAACCCAGGCTATTTGGCTTGAGCAGGCATCAGCTCCTCTGTAGTGGTGCGGGGAATCTACACGCTGAAGTCTTCCACGGCTACTCACTTTGCACAGAAATCTCAATTAAAATTAATGACAAAACTATGCAACCCTAAGTCACTTAAGATTACTGCTTCTGGCCCCTGTCTTTTAGAGAAAAATTCACCATTCAAACCGGATTGGAGGGAGAAGAGCCCTGTGATAAACATCAGCCTTCTCAGACACAGCCAGGGCAAGAACTAGCAGCATGGCCCCCTCAACCCATGGCCGGCAGAACTGGCGGCAGCGGCCCCAGGCGATGCCCAGCTTTCCCACCCCAAGGGCCATGACAGCCTTCCCCACGCCTGGCACAACACAGCTACAACATGACTGCGGGATGACTCCAAGTAGTTGCCCATTTCTCTATGTCCAAACCGCCCTCCCGCTGGCTGTCGCATCCTGCTAGTGCCGTAAATTATCAATCTGAAGCATAAATAAGTGGTTGTTTTAAAATTCTATCAATTGATCCTTTTTTTCTGTTTTGATTGCTGTTGGATTTCTTCTATTTTTGTACCGTCTGGCAAGCGTGGCCCATTGTTACTGCAGTATCTGATACCATATCCCCTGAAGCATTCCAATGGCTTGGACCAGGACCCAAGTGGCTGCTTAATACTGATTTTACGATCCCGTTGAATAGCATCCTCCTCTGTTTTGCACATATTTTTATAATTTTGAATGCGTTTAAGTGAAAAATAAGACAAATTTTAACAAAGTGCTCAAATAATGTGACCACAAGATGAAGCTGCACAGAAGGAGTAAAATTCTGACTTCAGAAAACCAATAAAAATAATTGGACTCAGAATCCAGGACAATAATTTCTTGGTTTTAAATATTTTTTGAGATTCTAGCTTAAACTGATTTTTTCTTCCCCAAAATTATATCCAGAAGGAAGAATCCTGATGGCAGAAACTTCTGATTATGCTTGGTAATCTCTCTCTCATGTTCTCCTATGAGCAACACCTGTGGAAATTGAAAACTATTGCAAAACTTATTCATGACTTTAATCCTTACAGCTACTAGGAAATATATACGTAGATTTATTTCTCAGTCCTTTCCAAGACACAGTTTTTAAAAAGGCCTTGCTGGAAAGCTATCGCAAAGCTTAGCTCCAGCTCTAGCTCTCAGCTCAGATTGAGATCCTCTGCAGCAAGCCAAGGCACTTCCCCATTAGCTACTATTATGATAACCTATTAATAATTATTTTCATCTGGAAAACATGTTTATTTGTTGGGGTTTTTTTAAAGTTACATTCTACAAAGAAGATAGTTACTGGATTTAATGATTCCATGAGGAAAATATGTAATGCTTACTGAGCCATGAAACTCTCCCTCTCCAAAATAACTATTTATTTTTAATTTTATCCAATGAATTTCTGTGGTGTTGGGCTTTTTGCATCAGATTTATTTCATCATAGTAACCTAAACTGGTTCATTATACACTAAGAAAACAAGGTACTTTGCAGTAGTAGCATTCTGAAGTTTGAAGTGTTTACAAATGGAGGGAGAAAAATTAAGATTTTTTGTTTTTAACTAGGTAATCAGGTAGGGGAAAGCTGAGATTGGTTGAAGCTTTAAAAAACATTTTTCTTTCAGAAATTACTTACTTGGGCTTACAAGCCAGACGGGCAGGTTTTCCCAGTAGCATTCTCAAACTAGGGTGAGGAATAGTAACCCTGGAGCCCAGCCAATTACAATGTAAATCTGTGTTGTTTGGGAAAGCAAGCCAAATTGCTTTTATACAACATCTCAACATTTTGGGTGACCTGAAATATTCTCAGCTCCCATTCCGGGTGTCAATAAAATAATTTTGAGCAACACTGGGCAACTGCTTGCTGTTAGATGTGAGACAAATGCTGAAACAGTTTGGTTCTGTAAGCTTTGGCTGATATTTGGTTGGTGCGTCTGCTCTGACCAATAGGCAGTATCCGACTCCTAAATGTGGGGAATTGCTCTAACTCTCTCACAGTCAGTGCAGAGCCGCTTATTCACTGGTATGAAAATGAGGACAATAGTCTTACATTTGAAACAGCCATCAGATTGTCCTGCTAAATTTCATTTAAAGCCCATGGAAGAAAATTTAAACTATTTATTAAGAATGTTGAGAATGACAATTTCATAATCCCTTGGAAGGGAGAGACAAGTAACTTGCCATCAATTTGGCAAGGCTTTTAATGGGGATGATTACACCTGGGTGATACTCGATGCACGGGGAACTGTCACTGGTCGAAGCCATTCCCTATTCTCCAGCAGGAATTTTAAATCACCTGAGGTTCACAAAGACCGTCCACTCTGACCATAACAGACGTGAACTTTCAATTGCTGTTCACATAATACTCTTGGCAACACATTATCACTGGTGGCAACTGAACTTATTCAAACTCAAATATGACACAGCAAACAAAGTTTCGGTTAATTTTCCTCTAGCAAAGTATCAAAGGAAGCAATGCCCTTTGAAGCAGCTACCTTACGCTTTAGGCTTTATACAAATTCAACAGAATAGCACCTCAGAAATCCCAAACCAAATGCAAACAATCCCCACCTTTGGAAAACAATCCCCAATTCGAGGAGTAAACAAAAGCATACATTAGTCACTTGCTCCAAAGATGGGCAGCCAATGAAGGTGATGAGATTTAACCTCAAAGACTGACTAATAGAACGCAGTGTTCCCAAATCACTCCATTGCTTAAAGGATCCCAAGCACCTGAACATCATACGACACACAAGGTTTATGTCTGTGGATGAGTGACCGGCTACTGGCAACCATCTTGTAGCAGTGTAAGGGGCTCAACAACACTCCCCATTAAGCTTTTCTGTATGAGTAGGAACTGTTCTCTCCTAGCTGCTGGATTTTGACCTTGCAACTCACACAGTTCACTGTTATGATTTCTAGCTTCATTACCATGGCCAGGAACTGAACTACAGGTTTGTTTTTATTAGCTTCTCCACCACTTTGCCAGCTATTCATTTGAATCGTCTAAACAGTCATCTCTGAATCATAATGCAAATTCCATTTACTGAAAAGGTGGTACCTTTAATATAACAAATGAACATGTTTAATGACTGATACTTTTAGACATTACAGCATCTCTCATGTTTTCAGTAAATGGATATAATTTTCTCTGCATTACCCTATTATTATTCTTTGCTAGCATTATGAAGCTACGTTCTCAGCTGCGGGTGTTTTCCACCAAGTGCATTTTGAAGACAGCCCAAACAACACGATTGAAAAGACATCTCCCTCTATATCTTCAACTAAAAATGCTGTAGGATACAGAGGGACTGGATTGGATTTTATTTTTAAAATGTATTTACTGTTTGCACCCATGTTTCAATGGGGTCATGCTCTTCCACAGTTGTTGACTGTATTCATATTGGAAGAATATCTAAAGATGCATTTCACTTCAAAGGCAAATAAGGGCTGTTGTGTATAATGAGAACAACTTCCTCTCTCTGAAGACTGACCCACCTCCCATTTGGAATAAAACATTTTTAGAGTGAGTGAGCAGAAGTGGGTCACCTTTGTAACTCTTCTGAAGCATGCCCATAACTCTGTTCATATTTGTAAGAACCACAGGTGTAACAACACATCAGGAGATGTCTCAGATGCTCACATTGGGAGAGAGAGAGAAGAAAATGGTGAGAAGGGATAGTGAGCCCCAAGTACTCAGTCTGGTTCAGAGACACGCCATCACGCAAACTGCTTAAAAAGGTAGTATTCAGAAACCTGCTTAAGTGCAGAAGACACCATTATTTTGATTTCTGAGTGTTACAGCACTGAAACATCCCTAAATAACACAGCTATGTTAGGTTCCAATTTTACTTAAAAATATGAATGAAAAAGAAGAAAAATACATAAATAAATATACGAAGTCTCACGGAAGATATGACAGTTTTTCATTCTTGACCTTAAAAGAGAGAGGCTGATTTTTCTCGAGTTTTTTTCCGAGCAACAGCTCATTGGCTTCTCTGTAGTGTGTTTTACTGACAACTCCCTCCCCCCCCAGCCTCATACAAAGGAACTCCACTCACAGCAATAAGGGCAGTAATGCAAGAGGAGCCCTTAAAATCATCTTGCAATAGAAAGGTAAACATGATTGCTTGGAATTTATGGGGTTGAAGATTATGGACTGGAGCCAAAGAGTGAAGTTGTGAAGGGTTCTCCTATTGGTTTTGCAGGCTTTTGTATCAAACTTTGTACACCTGCCCACTCACACGTGACATGAGCCGCACGTGTCAGGTACTATTTGCAGCTTCCTCACAACATCTGTATACAGTTCTAGTCTAAACCAGCTTCAACTCTTATTTGTTATTTATGCCCATAAGGCCTTTTTATTTACATACTAGTAGTTACTGATTATCACAGTGATACAGCAAGTCAGATCTTAAGCTCATCTCTTCAGTTCCAGTCTAGCCTACCCACTTTGCAGGAGCACATTAAATAACAGGACTACTGCCTATTGTTCTACATCTATTTCAGAGGAAGGAAGGTCACAAAAAGTGCCCTGTGCCTTCATTAAGTCACGATGAACCCAGAAAATTTTTAGATCTGTTTAGGTTCACTCAATTTGTTACAGAGCCCAGATTTTGCAGAGTGCTTGGGAGCCCCGAGGTGGTCATGAGTCTTTACACAAGGTGAAACTCTCATTTTAAATTGAAAAGATGTTATTTAAACTTAAACATGGGTAATATTGTGCTGCTCCAAATTTGATGGGGTGGCTTCCAGAGTCAAGTGTGACTTTTTTTTTTTTCAAATGAAATTTTACTGTTTAAAATTGAAGTACCACAAAAGACGGACTAGGATAGAACAAAAAAAAACCATACAGCTAGTTCTGTGCCTTTGGAATCGGCCTGTGCCAGATCTTGCGGAATTCCCTGCTGCAGAAAACTCAACAGATGCCATCTTCAAATTCCCTCCACATAACCAGAGCTTCACATAACTTGCGAACATGACCAAAGTGTAGCTGAGAACAAACACATACCTCTTCCACTTCTACCCACAAATCGGAGGTCGTTGAACCTGGCTACTTGGTTTTTCATAGCAGCTGTGGCATTTCTGAGTTCTGCAGAGTAGTTTTCATCATTTCCAGCCATCACTGTTACCAGCGTTCCATCGGGCACATCTCCCAAGGCCACCACCTATGAAATCAAGGAGCAGAAGCCTCAGCTTTTTTACACGACATTTCATTTAGGGTGCAGGAGATCAACAAGTAACGTGATAAAATAGGGAAAAGCAACAACAGCAAATATCTATGTAGGTTAAGAAACTGTTTGGGGGAAACCAGGAATCGCTTCCATTCCTAGTTTGCAGAGCTACAGAAGACTTTTCACATTGATGCACACAGCATAATGTGTACTCTGACAGGAAAAAAAAAAAAAAAAAGAAAAAAAAGACATGAAATAAGCTTCCCAAAATATACTTCTGTAATTGTCAATAAATAAATGCAAGTAATGGGAACCGATTCTGGTCTGATTTACACGGGTGACGTTACTTATAAGCTACAGTGGAGTTAGCACAATTATGGGAATGTAAAATTTGAGAGAAAACAAAACCAAGCCAATCATCTTATGGACGTAGAGGGTCAGAGGCCCCACAGCAGCACCAATTGTCTGTCTTTTCCTACCACCACTCTGAACAGAGCTGCCCCAGCATAAATTCAGAATAAGTCCCTGAAAAAGCAGGCCTCAAATGAATGTTTAATCACAACTTACTGAACAATTTCTTTTTTCACTTGAAAAGCATGAAAGCAAATGATTGACTTAAGACCTCACCCGCAACCTGATGGATGGAAATCATGATCTGAACTAAAGAAATCTGCAGTCACTCAGACAAAGGCTTTCACCTGCCCCAAAATGTTTGTATTGTAGCTCCTTGGTGCCATCATCTATCAAACAAATATTTAGGAACACAGAATTCACTGCATTTTTGATGCAATGCACTGATATATAGATTTCTAACTTTAAATATTATAACTTGTACCTACAACATCCACACTGGTTAAATGATGAAAAAAATAATTTTATCTTATCTTCTTAACAAGACTGAATTTTCAAACCAATTTTACACTGCTACAAACAAATTGTTATCTGGTACATCTCTTGATTTACTCCGGCAAAAGCAAGAGCTTAAATCACGTCAGCTGCCATAGTTTTTTTTTAGATCCTGTTGCTGTTCCCCCAATTATGTCTACAGTAGCGACCTCAGGACAACTACCAAAAAAAAGAAAAAGAAAAAAAAAAAGAGAAAGACATTCTAGATAGCTTTTATTTCCTCTTTTACACATTCTAAGAGGAAGCAGTCCTACATCATGTCCTCTGGGTTGCAGCTCGATAATTTTCCTTCCTCTTAGCGTTTTCTAGCTTTTGTCCATGCAGTTGTAATTGCCTGAAACTTGTCATGGCTCAGTCTTATTTCTATTAGTTTCTATTCACCCTTGTTCTTTCCAAATCGGATCATCAGCACCTTTATTTGATCTATCTCTGACACTTATTCCCCAGCCATAGCTACCTTCCATAATATGAGAGAGGTCTCAAATCTCCAGGTATTTCACAGACTTTCCATCCATAGGAGGCTGCAGTTCTCACTTCGGTGCTCTCCCATTTGTCACCAATAACCCTTATTTTCACTTCCACATGCAAAAATCACTGTGTCAAAATTCCTTCTTTATGTATCTATTTCAACTTCCTCTTTCCCATTTCTCTGTGGCCCAGGCTTTTGGGTTGTTTTTTTTTTTTTGGTTCTCTTCTGTGTGCCGTAATGTGTTTCTGTGGCCTATGCTATGGTCAGTGTTGCACTTTTCAAATTTCCCTGATCTTAGCATAAAGTAGTCCTGGCTTGAAACATTTAAGCTAGGAAGGCTATTTGCACAGCGTTGTCATGCGGCATCCTGCCTGACAAAATCAGCAACTGTGAATCCAATGCGCTCACCCAGTTCTTACAAAGTTACCATTAAACTTTAACGCATGCTCATATATTAAAGGCACAAGAAATGGAAAGGGGAAAATTGGGACCTTACCCTCACCTCCCTGAGATGCAAATGTTTGCATGGTTGTTTGAGGAAATACATGCTAACATTTTAAGGGATGAAAAACCTTCATGAATCCAGGGTCAGTTGTCTCTTACAGGACAAATATTTTAAATCGCCTTTTTCAAATTATACTGAAGGCAACCTCAGAGATAAGGTATGTGAAGAAGATATTAGAAACAAGTATAAAAATTACACAGGCCAGAAAAGAAACTGGCTTTAAAAGTCATAGATAATAGAAAGAGAAATACAAACATTTACATTAGAAAAAAGACTAAACAGATAAGCTGAGACTTGCTAACTGGAGTTATCAAGTACTTTGTTGTATTCTTTAACTCTTAAACATATTTCCAGAGAAACAAGAAGAGTATCAGAGTTGCAGCATTGCTGGGTATCTAAATTACCTACTTCTGCCACATCAATCAAATAAAACTGGCCTTTTAAATTAAGAGTTAGATTATTTCTTAACAACATTCGAACAATGAATCTATATGGCACCTTATTAGAGTTATTGTGTGTTATTTTCTAAGTTTTTCAGAATACCTATTTATTTAAAAAAAAAACAAAATGGATTGAAATGATCATTTTGGTTTAAAATAATGTCCTGATTCTAAACATGAAACATCATGAGTGATTTTTTCTAAGGAAACGTGAAGAGAAAATTTTCTGTCTCTCTCTTTTTAATGATGCAATGGTTGTGAGAAAATATTTGATGAAAGTCACCGCTTTTTTTTTTTTTTTTTTTTTTTTTTTTTTGTCAGATGCAAATAAAATATTGGCAGCATAGGAATGATCTGAAATTAATTTTCTAGCTCCTGGTCCAAATGATCTTAAAAATTACGACTTTAAAAAATGACTTTTCGACTATTCAATATTTAGTATAAACCCAATGTGATTGTTTTATATGTGGCAAATTATTTCAGGACTCATTTCTCAGCAGTTCACAGCGGGAGGGTTTGGTAAGAGGGACGAGGAACCGCGAGTGCCCCGGCAAGCAGGTGCCTCACAGCAGAACATTTCAGGAGCTCATAAGGAAACCCTCTCCCGGTTTTTGTTTTTCGGGGGTTTTTTTTGGTTTGCTGTGTTGTTTTGTTTTTGCGGGTTTTCGGGGTTTGTTTTTTTGTGGGTTTTTTTTCTTTCTTTTTTTTTTTGTGGGTTTTTTTTTGTTTGCTTTGGTATTTTTGGTTTGTTATTTTTTGCTGTTGTTTTTGTTGCGCGTTTCTGTGTTAAACTATCTGAACGTTACAAACGCTTGCTTTCGTCTCTTTGGAGAACCTGACCCTTTACTCTGTTTGCAGAAGTTGGGAGCGGGCTCGCTACTTAAAGCGGAGGGTTTGTACCAGCTGCGGGAGGGGGGAAACGAGGAATGAGAGCGATGTCGGATATCTCTCGAAACCAGCCCCCGGGGTTTTGTTTTGCGCGGGCAATTTTCACGTAACCAGGGCAGCCGCCTGCCGCCAGAAGCCCGCCTGCCCGGGGAGGCAAAGGAGACCGGAGCCCCGGCCGCTGCAGGACCCCGTAGCTCCCGGCAGCTCGGCACCGCTTTCCGCCGGCGGCTTGGGAGGCCAGGAAAGAGCGGGAAGAGCTGTCACTCGTGTCCCTATCCCCATTTCCCGGGGAAGGGCACGGCCACGAGTGGCACGGCGGGAAGCAGCCGCGGCGGCCTCCAGCCACGGCGGACCACCAGGAGAAATACCGGCCGCGTTCGGGGGGACTTGGCTTAGCTCCCTTCCCGGCGGGGCGGAGCGGGTTTTCACGCCTGCTCCTCACCGTAACTGTGCGTTCCGAGAAAAGAGCTTCCCGACTAATTAGCAGCAGTTGCTTAGTGCGTGGGTGACGGTATAATAATTAATCTAAATGTGTGAATTTAGTAACTGACCCTGTCGATTAGTTCCTCCCTTTCGCCATACTCCTATGCGTAAAACAAGACGACTCTTCAGACATAATAGAACTTTTCCCTAAAGCTGCCTTTTCAGCAGGATTTCCCAAAGCTCTGAGAGCTGAGCTAATTCCCTTCTTCCTCGTTTCTCCTCTCCCAAAAAGCCATAGGAAACACTCGGGTTTGGTCGCCTTCAGTGTTTAGCAGAGACCGC
This sequence comes from Baryphthengus martii, assembly GCA_013396935.1. NCBI lineage: Eukaryota > Metazoa > Chordata > Aves > Coraciiformes > Momotidae > Baryphthengus > Baryphthengus martii. The sequence goes on along the minus strand of VWZK01009553.1, from coordinate 207,563 downwards.
AAAAGTAAAAACGAACTTTACAAATCCCGATCCCAAACCTAACCTTGAGGCTCCCAAAGAGCTGCACGTCTGCGGCTCCCGCCTCAGACAAAAAGATAACCAGAATAATTACTTTTGCCTTTCCCTGTTCCGAAGCCTCTCTACAGTAGCAGCAAGAAAACCAGCACATTCAAGAAGCCAGCGACAGACCCAAATCAACAAAAAAAAAAAAAAAAAAAAAAAGAGCGTGAGCAAGGCGGGGGATGGATTTTACTTGATCCCGGGTAACGGGAAAGTAGGCCGAGTAAGGGAGCAAAGCGCAACTTTCTGCAGGGCTCTGGAAACAGGAGTAGCCCAAGTGGCCGCAGGGTCTGCCCAGGGTAGGCCCCGACATTTACTATTATTAAAAAAACAGCCCCAAACAAATGAAAAAATGCGGTCTTTTTTTACTCGAAGAGCCCCTGGCACCCTGGCGGGGGGAAGCCCGGTGCCCCAGAAGCAGGGCCTGCCGGTGCCGTCTGGTGCTCTCTTGCGAGGGGGTCCGCAGAGGCGGGCGGGTGTCCCCCCAACCCCGTCAGTGGCTCCATCAGGGCGCTGCGCCGCTGGGGTTTCCTCCGGGAGGGACCCACCGCTACTGCGGGCGGTTTCTGGGGGAGCCCGGGGCTCCTTCTGTGCCGGGACGCCTGCATCCGTCTGCAACGGGCTGCGCCGGCATCTGGTCCCCAGGGAAGCCAAGCTGCTTGTGTCTCGCCTTTTTTTTTTCTTTCCTTTTTTTTTTTTTCTTTTTTTTTTTTTCCTCGTCGAGCAGAGCCACCCCTTATTACCCGAGTTATGAATGGGCCGAAGAGAGAGGCAGCGGCTGGAGAGAGCCTACGCAGCCCATCGCATGCTCCAGCTGCCACCGCTGCTCGCTCCTGCCCCGAACCCGGACGAGAGCCGCGCCGCTCCCGTTCGATTTGCACCTTCCCACGCTGTTGTGAGTGGCAGAGACCGTGGAAGGAGGGATGGAAAGGACAGAAGGAGGGGTGGAAGGAAGGATAGAAGGAGGGGTGGAAGAAGGGATGGAAAGAGGGATGGAAGGAGGGATGGAAGGAGGGATGGAAGGAGGGATGGAAGGAGGGATGGAAGGAGGCACAGGGTCAGCTGCGACCCACCGCTGGCTCCGAAGTGACCTCCCCGCCGGGGCGAGCCGTCTCGCCCGGGCAGCTGGGTCTCAGTTCAGGTGCAGGTCCGAACTCAGGAGTCGGCGCCCGTGCCCCCCCGCGGCGGGTTAGACAGCCTGTCCTCGCCTGCCCTCCCCGCCGCCCTTGCCCACAAGCAGCGCGACTTTCGGGAGCTGGCAAACATACCTTGAAGGCGATGGGCAACGTCTTGTTGCAGCGCCAGTGGGTGGGCAGCACGGAGCAGAGGAAGTTTGGGCTGTCGGTGCGCACCAGCTCCCCGGGGTGGTCCGCCAGGACCTCCACCATGCTGCGGTCGGCGCTGCGCAGCTTCCCCGGTAAGGCGCCGCTGTGGTCGGCGCCGGGCAGCGGCAGCGGCTCGGTCATCTTCCCCGGGCTCAACGTGGTGGAAGGCGGCGTGAAGCGGCGGCTGGTGCTGGTATCTACGGGGATACGCATCACAACAAGCCTTTTGAGTGAAAGACCTCCACAGAGTTTTTACAAAACAGCGAAACGAGCGTAACTCTTCAGCGATCTGCTCTCTGGGGACCAACATAAACGGATACGGACTGAGGACCCGAGGGAAACTTGTTTCTACGCCAGTCCCGAAAGTTAATTTTTTGCTGAAGGCGGCTGAGATAGCGAGCACGCCGAGACTTAACTCTTGGCTTCCTGGCGCGGCGGAACAGATCACGTTAATCCGATAAGCGAAAGGGTCGTCCGTGCGGCGCTTTGTCGCGACAACTGTGCATCTAGTCTGCGGCCGTGACGCAAAAAAGTTACCGAGGGGAAAACTCCTTCCAAACTCCCAAGCACCGTGGAAAAAAAAGTAGGCAAGTCAAATACAAGACGCAGTCAGAAACACATGCAAAGCCTGGTCTTCCCAGAGAGTCAGTTGCCTATCGGTTTCTTCCAGGTGATTTCTCTACAGTCCCAAGAGAAAACAAAATGCATCAGTGTCTTCCGTAGGCAAATATCGCTCTTTAAGAGAGGGAAATTCGGGGTCAGTCTTCAGAGAAGGTAGTACGCGAGCTAGACTTTCTGATCAAAGGTCAGCTGGCTACGACTGTATATATATATATATATTTACGTACACGCACGCACGCACACACACGTATACGGCACTTCATAAAATATTTACAATATAATCTGTGGAGAATTTAAACACAACAGGAATCCATTAATGTTCTCTGCGAGATTTCTTTTAAGCAGCCTTGAAAATCAGCTTCAGTAGTTTGGTTCGCATTGCTCTAAGAGTACTCGTGTCATGACCTCTCAATCATTCTTGCGCAAAAAAGGAAAAAAGAAAAGCAAAAAGAGAAAGCTCAGTGCATGGCATTCAAGCTTTAAATCTCTCTCTTTGTACTTGTCTTTGGTATAGTATCTTTCATCAGTTTAAACAAAGGTCGCAGTCGATCGCAAGCTCTGAGGCTAAAAGGTCCACAGCTGAAAACTTGGGTTTGGGGATGTTGGTTAAATTGTGGGTTCTCTCTGTGGTTTTGTGTGTGCAACAGCGCTCTCTCTCTCTCACTCACGTCCTCCTCAGCAGTCAAACCAACAGTCTGCAACAACTTCGGCACTCATTGCCAATTCTTTTTTTTTTTTTTTTTTCCCCAGTATCTGAGGCAGTCTTCCTCTAATTCGGCCACAGGAACCGGCTGCTTAACAATATTTTAACCGCAGCAGGTGGAAGCCTGCTTTTGGAGACATGGCTTTTTCTCTCGGCCACCTCCAGTCAGCGAGATGGATACTGTCAGCCTGCGCGGAGAGCCCCCACGCACACGCACACACTGAAAACCAAAAGCAACCAATCAGTCACTATTAAAAAAAAAAAAAAAAGAAGAAAAAAAAAAAAAGAAAAAAACCCACACAATCCCAAACCACTACTTCTGAACGAGTGAAAGCTTTCCTTCCGCAAAAGAGAGGGCGGCAGCGGGCGGGGGTGGCGGAACCGCTGGCCCTTACGAAGTGAGATGGAAAGAACTGGGGAAGCTCAACCCCCCCAAAGTTGCCAGCCAGGGTTAGAAGTGCCAGTCTCCAGCCCAGCCGACAGCTCAGAGGAAGCCCATTTCCACAGAAGAGAGGTCTCCGGTCTTCACGTGAGAGCCGCGGGAACGCAGACGCTTCCTGCCGACAGGCTGGCCGGCCTCTTGCCCACGGCGCCGGGGCTCCGCCAGGCCGAGTTGTGCCCTGCGGCTCTTCTCCGCTTCGCTCCGCGCCCCAA